>JAAAKO020006228.1:0-19664 GCA_010015015.2 Bolitophila cinerea | reverse complement strand
GCTTGCGCAGCACATGATTGTTATTGTATACTGAAAATGTTTTGGGGTCTATTTCATGCCGCCAAATGAGTCAGAGACAATCTGACTGCAAAAATAATTAATAATAAAAAATATAATCGAATAGTTGTAGTAAACCGTTGGTGTATAATATTCACAATGCTGTAAACTGATAAAACCACAAGGCACTAGTTTCGTTTTTAGAGATTCCAATTTATAATGAAAATAATTTTTCATTAAAAATTTCACTTGCACGTAGTATACCGCTGCTCCGCACACTGGAAATTTTCTGCTCAAAATTACAAAGTTAAAAAAATTTAAATATATTATTTTACCTCCTACATATTACATTCCGATTAATATCACTAAAAAGTGTTGTTACTGATGATAATGAAATATATATATATATATACTTTTTTAAAAATAGAAACACGTATTTTTATGTTTATGCTATATATATATATAATAATAATAATATATATATATAATAATTTTGGTTTATTATTCTATGAGGTAACATTACTTCATTAATAAACAAAATAATTCAAACCGTTAAAAAATGTAAGATGCTTTTACCAAAAAAAAATGGACTTAGGGAATGAACGGCTCATATCATAGTCCTTAGATTTAATTCTTTAATATGTATTTTTTTCCTTTGTTGTTGTTTTTTTTTTGCTATATTTAAAATACACTAAAAACGAAAAAAAAAACAAATTACCCATTTTCCATTTTACTTCCTTTTCAAAGTTAATCGACTTAATAAATATGTAATATAGTTTTGTATTACTCATCTAAGTCTCATGTAAAATTATATATGTAACCTTTTGAATTATTAAGCATAAAAGTGTCGTAAAATGTGTATAGTGCTAAATATGCTTGACTGAGATATTCGAAATAATCTTATTGCATTGTTTTATAGCACCACATGCATACATAGTATATGCATAGCATATTGAGAGATACGTACGAATTATATTATAAAACAATCTCTACATACGTGTGATGTTTTACCGCATATATCAACTAATCAATGAGTTTCTATGTTTTATCCTAAAACTTTAAATTTTAAAAGACAAGCGCATGCATAAATTGGTGTCAGTGTTTGTATCGTTGCGCAATTATATGTTTATGTTTAATGTTCCATTTAGGATTTTAAATAATTCGGTAGAATATATAAATATATGCTATTTTGGAGAAATTGTTTATCGATTTTGACTGTCTCTTGGATTATGTATATGTAAATATATAATTTTGTTTTTTAAAGATTTAATCTCTACAAAAACTGTAAATTGTGGGGTAAGTGGTAAAAATATATATTATGGTTTATGTACAATATGTTTTAATGAATTTATTCTGATATACATTATGGTGGCTTTTTTGAGATTTGAAAAAAAAAATGATTGGATTAAACATAAATAAAAATCGTTTTTTTTTTTTTTAGAAATTCATATTTCTGTTTAAAATCCTTGACCACAAGGGCTAAACTTTTCTATATAAAATACAAAGTTTGAACTGACTTTGTAAAGCTAGTACTTAATTGTACGAACAATTAGAAATTATTTTAAACTCTCTCCTATTTTAAAAAAAGTGTAATTGGCGAAATGGCTGAAAAACAAAATATGAGGCGGAAAAATCAAGTGTTTTTTTGTTCCAAATATAAATGTTACACAATATTTATTGTTTTTTGGGATATCTTCAATCGAATATCGTTTATACCCAGACCATAATGATGGTGTAAATGCAAGACAGTCGACTGAAAGTTAGTTCCATTGCCGATTTGCTCTGATTTTATAATTCAGTTCTTGCAAGAAACTGACACATGCAAAAAATAAGTAAGTAGTTGTTTAGTTGGAGAACAGTGAACTTTTAGAGTTGTCAAATATTTATTGTTTTTATTAAACAGAATTGCTTCTTATATATTTATAAGTAGGTCCTTTAAGTTTAAACCTACTTTTCTCTTTCTCTGATTTTTATAATATAAAATGATCCTTTAGATTGTCCGATTCAGAGAAATGACTAGTAAAAAGTATAATTTAACTTAAAAATCCGGCTCCTATTTATAAGACTACTGAATTTCAGAAAATGATAATTCTCTCTTCAGTTTTTTATGGTGAAAACTTTAATAATTACGAGTATGAGTTATAAATGACTATTTTCAGAAAAATTATTGGTGATCATTTTTGTTCAAAAAGCTGTTAATCGAATGGAAATTGGACCCCGAACTTAATTTTAAAATATTTTGTTGGCCATTTTGTCAAATGCTTTTTTATCAATAAAATTGATATTATTTTAAAATGTTTTAATGGAAAATTTAAAAAAAAATGTCTAATATCTTAAAGATGTTAATTTTAAAAAATGCCATTTTGCCAAGCTGTTTGAATTAAAAAGAATCCAAAAACTAGTAAAAGACTAGCAAAAACTGAAATGTTTTTATAAGAGAATATAAAGGCATTTTTTATATATTTACATGTTTATGATTTTTAAAATCACACTATGTATCAACATTTTTATCAACCAGTATAATATGAAGAAATTGACAAAATTATTTATTTTTATCTAAACATTTTGATAAATAAAAGGCTGTATAGAGAATTATAATATAATATACATTTTTAACTTGGGCATAATAATCCCTGTACTAAGTACGGTATAAGTGCAAACATATAATTTATACAAAAACCCTTATATATACACTACAGTGCTTTATGCAATGCTATACGAGCATAACGCATTGTCTTGAGTTTAACATAATGTATTTCTTCTGGAAAGCATATTATAATTTGCGTGTTTATTGACATTTTGTATATATATAGTTATACAATAAAGGCTCATAAAGAATGTTTTACATAGCAAATGACCTGTTTTCACTCGAAACCATTAAGACATTATGCTGTGTGTGCATGTGTGCGTGTGTTTGTGTGAGTGTGGCGGGATCGCACACAAGAACGCATAAAAGCCCTTCAAAAAGCCATGGTTGCAAATATTTTGTCTTGTGAATACATATACAATATACATACATATATTTTCTTTATTATATATGTTTGTTTATATATGTATTTATTGTGGGTATCTGTAGAGATACATATATTTTGTTCATGTTGTGCTATGTTGATATTTTGCTTAAGAATATAAAACTCGCGTACATAAAATGTGGACAATTTACATTACAATGCGTGATGCAGAGAAGTGTCTGCCAGCAAAGTGAACATTGTCGGTATGTATTTATATATATACACACACACACGCACATACATTTTATATTTTTTAATATTTATCAATGTTTATTGTATTTTGAACTCTGATGTATACAACATAAAGAAAAGCATACAAAGCATAAGAAATTGCGTTGTAGTACATAAAACGAACCGAATAAATCTGGCGAAAAATTATGCTGTACGCATATACTTATACGCGGGAACGGCAGTAACTCGATATGAAAATGGGATTTCCATACGTTTTTGTAATCCAATTTGTAATTCTCTGTTATCAAGTTGTGTTACAGTAACATCGTTTACACTTTACATTATTGCATGCGTTATACAGCAGTTCGAGTCCTAAAGTGAACTTGTCAAAGATGTATTTGTATATATATATATATTTATATATATAACATATACTACAAAAAGAAAAACGCTTTCAAAAATCCAACAATTTAATATTCTCATATTTGTAATAGACTAAATAATTTAATTAAAGCAAAATTTAAGTGTTTTAATTATGAAACTCAAACATGTTTATTGTTAAAACAAGATTGATATAAATTAAGAGTATATTCATTTATATCATACAAACATTTACATTGCTACCCTTCGTTGAAATCCACCACACTGCGTGTGATACGATTACTGCCCGCACCTTAACATACTTGTGACATATGTGTATATTGTGTATATTGTAACCATTTATATTTATATGAAACATAATATAGTCAAAGGACACTTTAAACAACTTGAATTGTTCCTGAATGAACTTAATTCCGTGCGTGCGGTACATTGTTTACTGTGTCGAGATTTAATAAAGGCCTTCTAAATGATGAAGCCCTCTGCCAATGTCATTTGGCAGATTTTAAGCTTCACCATATTGATACAATGCTGCTATCACCTGGCAAATGGACAACGGTACACGGATGGTAAGTTTTATTGGTCTAATTTATTTTTATCGTGTTATATGTGGCGAGTAAACATAGATTAAATTTTGGATGTAGATTATTTATTCAGGGTGACTTAGAAATAACACTGTGATGATAATTTAGGCGAAAATCAAAATTTGGGTATTTGTGATTAAAAATTCTGGAATACATAAACCCAAAAAAAAAAGTTTATTATGTAATTTAGCGTTTATATATTTATTAAAAAGGAATACTTAAAACTAAATTTTGTGTACAATGATTGCGTTCTTTTTACCGGAGAAATTTTCTCTTCAGGAGAAATGTGTCAAATCACATACAAAAAAATATCTATACGGAGAAAATTTTCTCCACATACATATTTATACAGATATTTTCAGTTTATCCGGAGAAATTTAGTACAAAATTTCACAATCAGGTTTATTATTCACCAAATAGCGCTGCACAGAGCTCTTTTGATTATGTTTTGCCTTAAATTCGAATTGTACAAGTTAGTTTAATTGTGTTTAATGTTTTAAAATAAATAAACGTGCAGAAAAAAGGAAACATCAAGCCCAAATCGGTGAGGAATTATTAAATGTGCAAAGGTGGCTCTTTCGCCCCACTCTACTCTATACAATAAAAATAAAATAAATAATTAATAAACAAAATAAAAAAACAAAATTGTTCATAAATATACAGATATTTAAATTAAATTATTATTACTAAATATAGAAAACTATTTGTGATAAACATAATATATCCGTGAAACACAAAATTATGTTTGCCTTAATTAATTCTTCTCTAGATATAATATTGTTTTAAAGTGCCCATTTTAAAATAAATTTGTAATAACAAAAATTAATTATAAAACAAATTATGTATGCATATGTCAAATCTCGCTTAGTTTAAACGTAGATTGAGAAAAAATAGTTATTTAACAGCCATACTTGCACAGAAAATGACACTCTCTTTAAATTTTGCAAAATGTTTAATATTACAATAAAGTTTTAAACAATAAAAAAATAATATGCATTTCTTTAAATTACTTTTTAATTTTTAACGGCCACTGAAAAAAACAGCAAATAATCCATGTAGTTAAATATTTGAAAAAATATTTCAGCCAAACAAAAAATAAAACTTTCTTATATATATGCAAGTTGTTTAATATGACATTGAAGTATATAAAACATTTTTTTTTTTAAATATGCATTTATTTTAAAAATACTTTTTAAAAAACACTTATTAATTTTTAAACGCAATATAACCAACGTCACACGTCATTTTAGCCGAAATAACAAAAACCAAATAAATTAAATCGCACTTCCGGTCTTTATACAACGATACGCGATTTCATGTGGCATTCATAATATGTATAAAAACTGACTAACTGAGTTAAAAATTTATTATAATTTAGAGGCTGTAGAAAATATGTTATGTGTATAATATAAATAAATATTATATATATATATGAATATATTTATATATATATATATGTATATTATATAGATTTTTCGAAAAAATATATGAATTTAAACTGTATACCAAATCCATTTTTTACAATTATTTCTATATTTCTCAAACTAAAAGTCACATTTTCGTAAAAAAAGGGTTAAACAAATAGGCAAAAGCATGTACCAATATGCTCCAAGTTAGTGGTCAGTGTTCTGAGCATTGATTAAAGAAGCACTTTAATTAAATTAGGTATTTAAAGAATAACATTTTTGTACATTAATTCATAAGTATTATTCTATGTCATTAGCATAACCATTTTATTTTATTTCATTTATTTATGCTTTAGTTATAATAGCAAAAGATAATAGAATTAACCTATCTTCCATCAAGCGCATTGCAATTCGCTTGGAAAATAGAAAAAAACATAATATTAAACTTAATAACAATTTTCAATATTTTCTTTATTTAAAAGACTATTTCCAAATTTGCTCTGAACGTGACCGAGCACAGTCATTTATGACTGAGCTTTAGCATGATTAAACATTTTTAAGAGCATGACTAAAATCCAAAATTATTGCTTGAAATTCCTATTAGAGTTTACAATAAAATCCCACCTGTCTAAAATGTGAGCTTTCTGTATTCTCTTTTGTTTTTAATTATTTAAAAAAACCTATCGTTAAATAATTGATTATTCTTAAAATGGCAGAAGGAACCCGTTGGACATAAATGTAAAATTTGGTTAGGAATGAAGGTTAATCTGATTACCGGTGATTACAATGGCAATTATGACAAATTATATTTGATCATGAAACCATTTTTTTTATTTTTGATTTATAATATTGTAAAAGAATTAATTGTCTAAAATTCATAAATGTGGTATTCAAATTTCAATACACCATTCATGTGCCCTGTCGGTTTTTGAAAGTGGTAACTGGTAAGTCTTATTTGGATTTTATCACTTTAGGTTTAAATATATCTGAAAAAATTGGATACTACAGAAAAAGTGACTGAAACCCTTTTAAGAACAACCACAACACATATAGCTCCCACTACACATAATATATGTCCATCAACAGAGCATAGCGATGGCAAAGGGCAACTAAAATAGAACCTTTTCATTTGTTTTAAAGTTATTATAGCGTGTTATACGAAGCATAATGACAAACGGAATATGTGTGTCACATACAAATTTACATGTAAATTGAAAATGCATAATACCAGAAAATAAAATTATATTTTATATATTTATCTTTATTTGCGTTATTTACAACGAATATAAATATTATTTGTGTTCGCATGAAATATATGTTTTTTTTTAAATATTACTGATGTACAAGTACGTATATAATATAATACCATTTATATAAAATAATACCCTTTTTTAGTTTACATGTCTAATAACCGATTTCTTCAAATTTATTTTAACCCGAAGTAAAAGGAGGTTAAATTTAACCGTAGGATAAAGTTGTATCGGTTTTCTTCATGCGCACAAACATTTTACTAAAATCTAGTTAGAAAACTTCTGGCAATACTGTAAAAACACAAAGCGAATTAAGGAGCGAATTGGCAAAACGTAAAAGTAAAATTGGTTTGTTGTATTCAACTATATATTGTCTCCTTCAAAAATTATCAGGATCAGGTTAGGATTGTCTAAATGTGGCACATAAACATCCGTTGTTGGAAGTACATCCATTTTTGTAACTTATGTCAAAATAGTAAATAAAATAAAAATTCACATAATTCCACAACTGACTTTCATCCTCTCATCTCTTTAGTTTTTCTCCATTCTAAAAATTTGATTATATTGTATGTTTTCATGGCTTACTTATTTCAATATTTCACTGTGCAAACGATAAGTTTGAATTATTCTCAATATACGTATACAACAACAACCACACACACACGTTTACGTATATAATATACTTTTACACTTTCCGAGCCGACACCAAAGTGAAAAGTATGATTTTCTTATTCAAAATACAAGCGATTCCATTTCAACAACTATACTATAGCTATACTACATGTTCAAATAGTACATGCATATGTGCAGTATGTTAGGTTAGGTTAGGTTGGCGGTGCAGGAGATTCAGTGTGTATATAATTTGTTAAAATAATGCAACATATATTAGGATTACTATATATATACTATATAACATATATGGTGCTTTATCTTGTGTATACAAATTGAAATGCGCATTCCCGTACATTTTGCAATAAAGCCATTAATTGAAGCTTGCATATGAATATTATTATTTTACATTGGCATAAAATAAATCGCTCTCCAAATAATATGCACCAAAGTAACAGTGCTCACCGAGAAAAAAATATGCCCCAAAAACACAAATGGCAAGCCGGAAAGTATAATTTGGCCCAATAAAAAAGTTTTTTTTTTAATATTTTTTTTTGTAGGTGCACCTACAAATTTTCAATTATTTGGTGGACAATATTGAATTATATGGAGTAAGCTAAATTGGATGCCATTATACATTTAGTATATAAATGTAGATTTTACAATAGTATATTTAAGGATATAATAAACTTAAAAAGTTTCGATAAAGAACGAAGGAATGTACGGAGTAGGTAAGAGGATATTGCTTTTGGTTTGCTGATGTAAACAAGGAAAAACGGATTATTTTTGAAATATTTATAAAATAGAGAGTGGAAAATATTAGTAAAAAAACAGTAAAAACATTAAAAACATTAAATTTAGTTCAAAAATAATAAATAATATTAATATTATTTCTTTTTATAATGAAAAAAAATCTATATATATATATAGTACATATTAAAAAGTTTCAAATAATTATTATTTCGCGCAAACTGTTTTTCTTATGCCAGTCTGAAATATCATCTGGCATGTATGAGAACAACATTTTTGGGCAATTAGTCTCTCGGTTAATCACTACAGTTTTTTCTATTGTTGCATGTAAAACATTAAAATAAATACTTGATTCTTAAGGAATGAACCATCGCCAGCAATTAAATTCCAACCAAAATAAAGAAATGCATTTTTTTTAATAGATTTATACAAGACAGGAAGTTTTTAAACACAAAAGTGTCTCATACTCATGGCTTCTATCTTTTACGTTTATATTTTACTAAACATAATATAGTTTTAATTATACAAGTAAAACATATTTTTTACATTTGTAGCTCATTTTTATGATTTAATAAAATTGTTTATTCTTTTATTAAAAAGCATTTATATGAGATACTAATAGTTATCAAGTTATGACAATTGATTTTTTTTAAATAAATTCATTGTTTCTGGAACACCGTTTACGAATATTGCAAATATGATTACATCATCTCGTAAAAAACTACGCTGATATAGAAGTTTTTAACTGACTAGCTACTAAATCATTTTCATTATTATGTATGAAAAATCAACTAAAAATTACTAAATCAAATGACTAATGTAGCAAATGCTGTTCTCAATCAAATTAAATACTATCAATATACCTATTTTTTAGTAATAATTATTCAATATTTATTTTAAAAAGAATGTATTATTTTGCTTTCCAAAATTGAAAAATATAAAAAAATCGTTAAAAATTGGAATCAAAGCTTGCGTGCGCAGCGTTTTGTTTCTTTCCAGTATTTGTAAACTCTAATTTAAAAAAAAGAATTATTTAACAAAATGTAATCAATAAAAAAAGTTTATAATATTACTTATTGGGGGAGATTTGATCTCATACATAACTTTCAACATGAGTTCTTAAATAATTTTTTTGATTTTCCTAAAATCGATTAAAATTCATTTTTATATTGCTTCAATGTAATTTTTAAACTATTATAATTAAAAATTGCAAATTATAATCGCACCCAAATTCTCTAATAACCATGTTTTGAAGTATAAGTTATTATGAATATAAATAGGCAACCTACAGTTAAAAATTTCTGAAATATAAAAAAAAAACATTTAAAATATTAAATACAAATGTACCTAAATTGAATACATAAATGTACGCGGAACTATTAGTTGTATATCTTAAAAAATCATAACTAAGGCATTGCATACATAGTTTGAATAAGTCATCGTGTGCAATGGAATTATTTAATTCCAATGAATTAAAAATAATTGGGAAATCAATTTAAAATGCATGTGCATTCTCGTGATGGGATGTTATAAAATGTACATTACAAGAAAATGCTTTTACGTGTAAATCACACTTAAGTATAACACACGTATGCACAATTGCACATTGTACCCACATGTATACACAAATATACATATATATAATATATATATATATATATATACGTGTATATATCATATGCGACTGCATATATATACAATATACATAGAAATAGATATAGTTTTGTATAGTCATGGTGTATTTGGTTTGCATTTGGTTCATACATTTAAAATTTAACTTGTTTACGATTCGTTGAAATTACGATAAAAGTGTCATGAAAAACTTCATAAAGAACATTCTTAATTAATCAAATTTTATATCGAAAATTTGAAAAAATCGATATATCTATACCTTGTGCTGGCCGTTTTACTTGTTTCACATGCTATTCTACAAAATGTCCACAAAAAATCGGTGAGTTGTTTTGAGACAAGCTGTCCAAATTTACCTGAGGGACGAATTTCCACAGGATTTTTATTCAATTACCAAAAAAAACATATATGTAGTCGTACAATAAATTGTCTAAATCAAATAAGGAAATTGTCATAAAAAAAACTATAATAAGTCAAGTAAATAAGGAAACTGTAACACTTTAACTACAAATCCTTTATTCCTATCTATCTTTCAAAATACATTAAGCATCTAAATAAAGCAAGTAAAGTAAGGTTATGTAAGCTAAATCGAGAAAACAACGAATAACATAACATTTTTTTTTAATTTGATTACAAAATATAAACTTCCATCGGAATAAACGTTCGTTGTGCAGATTAGTTTCTTATTTTATGTATGCTTATTTCGGAAAGATGCAGAATACTGTTATACTATCTTTATAGTGTGTCTGACTACGTTTCAAAATATAATATTGTACTGTTATATTTGTATTCTTTTTTAACAATGTTGTGGTGTGTGGAGTGTTTGGATAATCGATTTTATTTCAAAAATATAAGTCTTTCATTTGAATATCTCCTGATGCCTAAAAAATCGACTAAAACTCAATGAATAATATTTGAAATATTTGACGGGCTTTATCGTATTTGAGCACCGATTTACTTTTGTATTTGAATTTATAAAAAAAATACACATTTTTATGACTAATCAAATATGCCCAGAGCTTAAATTTAAGCTTTGCAATACAGCGTAATTTTGTGTACAGGTCGACGAATATATTTATAGTAAAAAAGCACTATAAAACCCAACACAGATTAACCTGGCATTAGTTGTGTTACATTTTTTTTTAATACTTTGAGTAGATGAGAATGTACGAGTTTGTATTATACATTATACTCAAATCGCTTGATATACATAGGCGAAACTTTTATATACAGAATATGATTTGATACTCGGCCGTGAGTTATATTTGTTCAGTAATTTACAACCCAATGATCATTCTCGAATTTATTCTTGTGACATAAAAAGCTTAAAGAATGATACATATTTAAAGAGCATATAATATTATTAAAGGGAAGCCAAAAAAAACTTCTGAGAATAGGTTTAAAGTACTTAAAAATGATCTTATATTTACTATTATTTTTCTTGTTTATTTAAATACATTTATTAGATACATGTGAGTTGTGAGACAAAGTATCGACATTAAAATCATAATAAAAATCTATATTTTAACCATAATATGACAACAAACTACCTTAAAAAGGATATAAATTGACAATAACTTACCAAAATATTAAATTTCATAAAATATAACTTAAAATAACTATAAGTTCATTAAAATGTTGTGTAATAATTTGAAATTATTTTTTTACATGATGTCACAAGCATTAGGGGCATATATGTTATATGATTTTATCAAACTATCGGTTTTGCAATTTTATGAAATGTATTGGTAATGATAATTGAATGAATGATCTTTCACGAGACAATTTTTCTGAAGCCATCTGATCCTTATGAATTGTTAGGCAATGGAACTGATACGATTGGCCAAATCAGATAGATGTAGCGGAAGGATTTTTGGTAGGGAATAACATATTGTCTCTTATTTTATAGGCATAGAATTTGCGCAGATGTATTATGCTTTCGTTTCCATTTCCGCACAAGTCATTACTACTCGGCGGCTTTGACTTTTGACAATGTTTCGTAAATGTAAATTGCAGCTCAATTGCCCCCTGGAGCTCATAAAATTTTTAAAATAGAAACAATTATCAAAATCGTGTTTTTTTGTATATATGTATTTAAAAAAATCAAAAATTAAAAATCTTTGTTTACGGTGTCATAATAATATATTAATAAAAGTTTTTTGAGAAATCCTAAGGTCCAAAATTTTTTTTTGACAAATGGGAGAAAATTGGCTCTGAAAAAAACTATTTATATTTATCAATTATCATGATTACTCTGTAACAACTCATGTGAATTGAAATCGCAAAAAAATATTAAATAAAATTATTTAAAATAATTGTACTACAAATAAATAAATAAGGTATCGCAAAGTTTAAACTAAAAATAGCAAAAAATCCAAAAGTAAGTTTATTTTAAAAAATACTTATTTTTTAAAAAACATTTTGAGTTTTAGTTGCATACTACTAATACTGAACAACAATGCTTCTTCTAATGTAGTACAGTAGGAACTCGTATTTGTCTTACTTTATTTTAACTGGATCCTACACGTAATATACAAAAACGGCTAGATAGAAAACCCGAGGCTCAAATAGAGTTGTATTATAAAAGGCCACGACTAATTTGAATGTAGCCTATTAAATAAAATATATCAGCTAAATAGTTTTTTAAATGATTTGAATAGAATATATTTTAGAATAAATAAAAATAATAAATAACTCTAAATAAGACGTCAACACAAACACTTCTTCTTCATATTTTTGTGGCCGTGATGAATAAACATCCATATATATCCAGTGCTGCCAAAGATTTTTTTTAAAATAATTATAAAATAAATAAAACCAAAACATTTTTGTAGTAGTTAGTATTCGGGATTTAAGAACGAGTGCGCCTTAAAAAATTTTTCCGAATTATAATTGTATTGAATATTTAATTGAAATATAATTAAATAAATTTGGAGTTGTCATTATGGATTTTTCGATAGTAGTTCTGAATTATGAAAACTCGGAATTGTAGAATTGTCTGTTTTTAAGCACACATATAACATTCTGTGCACGAATAATAAACTTTACGGAATAAACACAGAAGTTACCAAGTTCTCATATTTTGGGCTTGTTAGAAAATATTTATGATTATGATTTTAATTATATTTATATTAAAATAGGTTTTTTTATGTACTCGGAGACAGATTTAATTTGTTTTTTTCTTTATTTTTTAGGACCGATGTAAACGTTATTGAGAAATTTAAATATATAAAAAATCTCCATATAGTCTCTATAAATGTTTTCACTCTAGTTGATGCGCGTTTATTTTTAAATTTAAATTTTAAACTAACCCCTAACGCAGCCTATACGTATTCCCACAATTAACGACAATTTGCACAAATTGAACGGACACACATGCGAGGGTTGATTGTGAGTTGTATTGTATATTTATTCAGGTACTCCGTGGCGTTTTTAAATGAATGTATGTGTACAAATCTCTGTGTTGTTTGCTTGTGTGCGTTTAAAATAACAGTGGCTTTGCAAATATTGTACAATACAAAAAAAATAAAACTGCACACCACTACAGCAAAGATGCTCTTTGTGTTCGTTCTGTCTTTCTATGCTTTGTTTGTATGCTGTGTCTACACTCTACATACAGATATTCACATATTGTGAACGTATACATTAAAACACAGAGAAAATCCAGTACAAGAATATAAGAATATATAGAACAAGATTACAAAAACAAGGACTCTTGAAAGGTAAATGAATTATCTTATTTAGAAATGTATCAACGATACAGACAGTGACTGACTATTTTAAAGTCACGTATTTAATCAATACAAGATTCGCATGTGTGTGTGTGTGTGTGTGTGTATGTAAAATGAATTATTATTTAAAATCTCTTTGTGTGTGTGTTGTGGAGGGGAAAGGGAGCGAATGGGTTATGGTAAAACAGGTAAAATTTATATCAGATATTCGTTTCACATAAATATGCAAACATGTTGTCAGTCGCATGCGTGCGTGATTCCTATTCTAAATGACTAATAATATCAAAAAAACAAACAAAAAATCTAAATATATTATTGTATGCGTGATTGATATTCGGCTATTGTTCTAGTGCGTGATTAGAGTTACCTCATAATTCAGAATATTTTTGTAACACTGCGCGTTTGAGAATTTCCTAACTTTAATTCTCATCAAGTCGATTTTATGAATATGTTATTGTATACAAATAAACATTCAAAAACAAATAAAAATCCAAATAAATTGGCCTACGTTGATTGATGACATTTAATTTGATATAAATTTATATGCATGTGTGTGTTTATGTTATATATTATTATATGCATGAATATTGCATAGTGTTCAGGTGTATGTAATATTTTCAAAATACCATACGGAATATCGAAACTCTGGCATACAATTAAACAAAATACAAATTGCATACATCAGGCAGAGGTGTTAGCCGGCCACTGTGCTTATGTAAGAACCATGTACCACAAGCTATGTTTTGACATGTTAAAGAAAATTAGATTCCCATTAGAATAGCCAGAGACAAAATGTAAGCAAAAATATTTTTTCAAAGCAAATGAGCGTACGTTCAACGTTTCTCTCAGCAAACAGGTGCTGGAAATTTTATATGTCTCTTTTGCACTTGTTTTAAATAAGAATTCCCATCCATTAAAAGCCATATACATACATTTATTTATTCACTGAACGAATATATATATATATATATATTGTATTATTTAAATAGAATTTTCAATTATTTATCTTTTATAATAAGAAAAAAATAAACCAATTATAAAGTCTGTCGGTGACAGGCAAACTATACATTGTAAATATCTTCCAAAATCTCTTTTCTCTCTTCTTTTTGTTTTTGTTAAAAAAGAACAGTGCTGTGCTTGAGCAGCACATGATTGTTGTTGTGTACTGAAAATAGTTTGGGGTCTATTTCATGCCACTATTAAAATTATATTTTTATTCTTAAATCTATGAACAGTAAAATGCATTCAGATTATTTAAATTATAGTTTCAAATGGAAGTTGTAATTGATTCTGTGGCATGTTCAGAAAAGAGTTATATATAATAAATTAACGAAAATTATAATTATTATTGTGTTATCTTAAAATGTCCAAATTTATGTCTTATAAGAAATTTAGTACATAAACATATAATAAATGTAAAATAATATTTACCTGTAAAAGAATACCGATATTCATAAAAATGTCTAAAAGACGCCAATGTTTTTTGTGCTGATGTTTTTTGTATAATCGTTTCATAACTATTTTGGTTATTTTAACCCTCAAAGAAGTAAAAAAGAGCATTCATATTGATATTTAAAATGGCTCTCAATTTAGCGTTCACTAAAAAATACAATTTTGTCATATAAAAAATGAAAATCGTGCTCTTATTTAATAAAATAAAAAATAAAAATCTGTCCGCTTATAAATTCAAAAACTTTTAATGAATGTGCTCAAAGGAAATGTAGGTAATGCAGACCTTTTTATTCCTAAATATTTTACGCCAGTCCCAATTATTAGAACTACAATCTTTTGAAGGTGCATTTATTATATCTACCACATTGTTTTTTGCATTACCTAGAGCACATTCATTTTCAATTATTTATCGTTTATTTTATTTATAAGAGCACAACGTTTTTTTTCTAGGGCACATTTATTTTTGCTAGAGTACTTTTTTTAAAATTTAGCGAACATTTTTTTTTAAAAAAGGTCGCATAATTTTGAATCTTTAATTTAAATATAATGTTAAAAGTAAAAATAAAAACTTGCAAAAAAATGGATTTAGCTGTTTAGTGCGCCGTCTATAGTGTTTAGCCGATCGCCTAAGTTTTTGCATCTGCTGATACCTCTGCATCAAAGCATTGAAATTGCCAAATAAAATATATACATATATATATATATATATTTAATAATATGTATACAACAACAAAGATCCGCATTGTAAAAATACATATTACGTGTTTTCGTTTGTGTATTTAAAGTTTGAAATAACAAGAAACATAAATATATGTGAAAAGAAAATTCTTGTGATCATTGATACCGTTTCCGCTCTCTGGAAATCGGAAACGTGGCACCATTGAAATTCGCAACCCGTTCTGTATTACGCTGAGCTTTTGAGGAGCACTCCAAATATTGTGCAAACACGTTATAGTTTTCCGGGATATATAAACGGCGATTTTCGTGTTTTTGCTCGTATGTGTGTTTGTATGTATGTGTGTATGTTTGTATATAGGTGTAGTGTACCTTATAGCATACGCGCGCCTTAGTTGGTGTTGAATGGACATTTTCCCGTGCGGCAAATTTTTAAACCTGTATATATAAATAGTTATGTATACATATATAAATACACAAGCAGATCAAGTACATAACATTGTACAATATGTGCAACTGGAACCTAGAACTACAGTTCTCGAAGGAACACACGCACACACTATGTACACTCGTATACTAAACATACATGATTCAAAAGCCAAAAAGGGTATTACGTGCGGTGTAAAGTTAACAAAGTGTTAAATTGCATTTAAGAGGTGTTTGGTGTATAGGTTCTGAAATGCATTTAAATTGATTTCTTAAGTTCGATGTTAAATTCAAGTGCGCTTTTGAGTCTATAAAAGGTCTGAGGAGAAGTTGTTGTAGAATTGTTATTCTACACAAAAATCATTACAAAAAAATAATTAGTCGCACTCGCCAAGATAAGATACATATATGCTGAATATTATATATTCCATATACGATCAACGTTTTATTCTGTTTATATTTATTATTGTTCTTGTGCACAATTTTATGCACATTATTTCACGCGGAATTTTGACGTTTGACGCATTTTGTTATTGATTTCTGATAATTAACGAAACATTAAACAAACGTCAGAGCTAAACACTGACATACATCCCACAAAACAATTATTAAAAGAAAAAACCATTTGGCAAAACAAAAATAAATATTATTCTTACCAGAACCATTCGAATTAAAGAATTTCAAACAAGAAAAATAACAATTATTGCCATACATCCCACGAAAGACAATGGGATATATGCCGCTTAAATGAATGATTGTTGAGATTATTTCTAAAAGTATAAAGTCAAAATGAGCAGTAGGGCCTGTGTCCGTGGTGTAGAAATCGTATCACCATGCCGTCTTTAGCGGTCATTATTTGTTCACGATAATTTAGCTTGAGATTTTTACAATTTACAATTGGTCATAGACTACACTACTACTACTACTTTATTATATATGTATATATTACATATTTATATTATATACATTTTAATTGGAGCCCATTATTTATTTTGACTGTACATTCATTTTTTTTGGCAAAAAATGTATTTTTTAAAAACGATATCTTGTTTTTTTATTTATTAATATATTAATTAAATAAACATTCCAGCAAAAACAATATATATACCGCTATATAAATATTAATAAATGTTAAAATAAAAAGGGCAGATAAAAATTGTAAAGTTTTTGGATATAAAACCATAAAATCGTGATGAAAAATAAAATACTGTTAAGATTGCTAAGATAAAAATATAAATTTATAATGCACTAAATATAAACTAAATATTCAAAAATGTGCAGAAAAAATAGATCTAAATAAAAATTAAAAGTTAATATAATCTTCTAATTGTAAGAAAATCGTTTGCCAATCGCTTTGCAATTTAACTAGCTAATCCCCCTTTTTTCAAAAAGCGTTGTTAGCATAACTGTAAAAAATTGATCTATTACCTTTTTGAATTCCTGTTTTACAATGTTCATAAAAATTCCAGCTACCAGAATACAAAGGATAACTAAAAAAAATTGAATGAAATGTACAGTTACTGGTACAAATGTACCGTATTTATGGACATTTTGAAAAAAAAAAAACATTATTTTCACGTCATATTTTTGTATTATATATTCGTATTACGGTTTTTTACATTGAGAGCACCGGGCTCGTTGCGTTTACAAAAAAAGTTAACAACGGGGACAAATTGCCTCTGCGTGAGATAACAATTCCCTGATATCGGTCATCCTGTTGAAACCACATGTCATCCATGTCCATATCATCCAGTTTAGGCTAAATCGGTTGCGCTCTCTGTTAATAACAACGTAGTTATACATTTAGATAAACTAACTGATAATTAAATCATATGAAATCAACCAGTTGCTTTTGGAAAATACTTTACTAAACAGATTTGATTAAGATGCATATGTTCTTTTTATGGTCCTCGAAAACAAAAAAAATGAAAACATGTCCACTACTTATTTGTTGATTTCAATAATTATAATGATGGGATTTTGGTGCGGATTCTTTTACTTTAAAGTGATAGTCAGAGGAACACTTTCTATATATTTGGGGGCTACGTCAAGGCTGAGTTTTTCTAGCAAATGCGCTTTGGCAAAAGTAAGGTAGGGACCATTTATTCGGATCCCAGCATTATACGATCTTCAAAAAGTCTTGATGTATTATTGATGTATGAGGACGACATAGACTTGGCTGATCGAATTTTCCTACGCACTATTTTCGGACCTTATGCATTTTTTAAACTTTTAAAGCGTGCAAGTTTTAAGGCTTGCTTTACACTTGACTATTGAAATTATCTTCCATATAATCCGTAATATCATGTACATACATGTTCCAAGTAATAATTGCTCATTAGGGTAGAGCAATCCAATTTGGGAATTAAAAAAAATATGAAACTGACAAATTATTATTTCTCATATTAACGCTCCACTCTATTGCTCACCCAGTGTCCATTTGTAAGTATTACTTCAAATGTATTTAAAAAAAAAGTAATTACATCATTACATCACGTGTGTTTACATTAAAACCGTACACAAATGCACAAAGGTTCTTGCACGCACTTACCTTCGCTTATTTGTTTATATATTTGTTTGTTCATGATGGTTCTTCTTGCATTTGGATTACACCAAAGTCAAGTGTGCCAGTCATTCTTATAACTAACAATGCGATCTGTATTTAGTTACGTAATTTCTTTGCGCAGCAAATGGGTAAACCTAAGCAAATATATATAAAAAGCCCACAGCGTTAGTTGATTTTCCGGTATCGACCGATACAAATAAAACAAATATATATTTTTACGAAATATGAAACAAATAATAATTGTTATGTTTAAACACATTACTGAAAAATGTGAGTCGCTTGTGTCCACAAACTAAAATTGGTCATTAATATTCGATTCATTTGTTTGGTTAAACAAATAAAACTGTAATTGCTCAAATAAATATAAGTATTTTATAAGTGTGCGAAGCATTAACACTTTACAGTAATATATATTGCGTGCGAGTATTATAATATAATGTAATAATATTTATATTAAGTAAACATATTGCTATAATTTGAATATTGCTGAGATCGTGAACAAGGAATACAAAGTATTTCTCTATCACTCCCTCTATCACTCTAGAGATGGTTTAAAGATTGTAAACCACTTCTAATAGAAGAGAATAAAAATGTTCGTGCATATGAACGTTCGCGCTTGTGAACGTTCGAGCATCTGAGCTGTTTCCAGTCTTTTAATAAAGTGTACCTATATGCTATATATGTTATTTATCTTGCAATAAATCTAATTAAAATTTTGGTTATTTAAATAGTTATTTCAACTATATCGTTGCTTTAGTTATAATTGTAATGCGTTGTAAAATTTCTATGAATCCCAAAATGCATTTAAAGAGCTGAATAAAAACGAACCTTGCTATAATCTATGCAAAAGTATGATATTCCATATCTCAGAACGTAAAGTTACCGGCTTTAAAAACACGGATCTCAATGGCATAGTTTCAAGGGTTTGCGGCTGTTTCGGCGCCCACACTTTGGCGCGCACATTTCGGCGCGCACACTTCGGCGCGAACATGCGTCAGTGAGCCAGTGCGCGTGTGTGAGTTTTTCTGG
>JAAAKO020006217.1:0-19664 GCA_010015015.2 Bolitophila cinerea | reverse complement strand
AATTCAGTGTATCGTGACCAAATGGTGACTTTCCTAGTACAACTCATCCAGTTTTTATCTGGTAACTAAATGTTTATCTACTTTTTAATAGAGTAGTAAATAACAAAAAAAAGTTCCTGTAATACCTTGTGGGACCTAGGGGTGTGGGGTTTAATTGACCATTAAGGATTCATTACTGTTTAAATATTTTGGAAGAAGAGGTAAAAATATGGGAATTTATTTACATATTTTATTTTTAAATTATCTTGTATTACAGATCAGTATACTTTTTGTTGCCCTAGTCGGACATCGTTTTCTTTTATCTCCCACAACTTGTAATAATTTCTGCATCTCTACCTGAGATTTCGTTATTGACTCATTGAAACATGACATTAGAGCTATTGATCTTTCTGCTGCATCATTTACTACCTTCAACGAATTCACTATTTTGAAGGCATCTTTATATTCTGTGACGGTGTTCCAATCCTCAGGATCCTGAGTGAAAATACGAAGTATGATGTTAAGTGATGTTAAATCAACTAAATCTCCCAGATTTATTATATTTTTTTGTTGGTTTAATCTTTAGAAAAGGATTGAATTTTTATAAGAAGATTTCGTTTTGGGTTTTCAGTAATCATTGGTGAAAATAGGGCCAAAGGTACTATTTCAGGTCCAACATACCATAAATAACTTTTAAATTACTTTAAATTAATGCTACAACAGATATTGTTTTGTTAATGTCGCTGTACTCTATTATGTATATATAAAATTTCAAGTCGTTTACTGGTTCATCTTTTGTAAGATTAAATTGATTACGAAACAAATAAATCTTAAAGCAGTAAATAACCTTATCCATCCAATTCGTCATGTGATATGCGCCAGTTTTTTTCAGAGTAAAATCTTTTCCATCTGGTAACTGCCATTCCCCCAGAATTATCAGAAAAAGCTCCATCAATTCTCGGTAGTCATCTCGAGGGGTGTATCCATCCTTTGACATTAATGCAGTTCTTTATGAAACTGATAGTTTATTTTTGTAAATGGCTGCACTTTTTAACCTTTTTTAACCTGATAAAATTCTAAGGCATGAACATTATTACTTCGTAAATTTAGCCATTCTTTTTCGAAACGTTGGAATAACGGAATATTTGGTCCCGATGATGGTCCACACAATTTAGCCGCATGCGAGATGAAGTAAAGTTTTGTTTACATTTTTTTCTAGAAGACGACATGCTCCTTTTTCATGTACCGTATTTGAAGCCGTTGTATCGAAACTCAATCCGACGATATTTTCAGTAACATTTCAGACGATTTCAACTTTGCTATACAAAGAATCTTCTCAATTCTATGTCCCGTAACGACTACTGCTAAACGTTCAGTAATACTTTTTTCGTTCTGTCCCTTTTCTGCGGTTGTATTCTTCACCATCTTCCCGTCCCAATGAATCACCATAGGGCCTTGGGAAGTCATAGATAATTCTTCCTGTACTTTGTCACATACTGTCGTTCGGAGATCCAAACGATTCTTTCGTATAATTGATTGGGAAAATGCTGGGTCGTGAAGGTCTTCTCTATTTGCCCTAGCAATGGCTGCAAGTAGCATCGTAAATTTTTCATCTGATAAATTTATTCGGTCCAATAATGTCGATGTAACGTCCGCTGAATTTAAGGTATCATCAATTAATCGATTTTTCTATGCATTGCTAGACTTTAATTGCCAATAAATATATCTAAATATCTAAATAAAATATAAAATATAAAGTCACACAAAACGAATATTTAAAAATGTCTTCTATATTCATATAGAATAAAATAGAATATAAACATAAAAAAAAACTTTTTTAAATTAACTTCTTCTTGATTTAGGGATTATATTATTTTTTTATTTAATCAAGGCATATTCAAATAAAATGTGCACATTTCTGATAGTTAGGAAAATTTTTATTTATTTTATTTTGCACAAATTTAAAATTGTATTTAAACAGTCATTTTTGTTTTTATCAAGATTTAGAGTTTTTATCCGACAATTTTAAATTTGTATCTGTTTTTTTTTAATTTTCCTGTTTTTTTATTATTAGCATGATAACAATTGTTTTAATAGAAACATTTCATAATTTGTATAACAAATTTTCAATAAAACAAGAAGTTTAAAAGAAAGAGCTCACCGAAAAAATATTTATTGTAAACCTAAAAAAAATGCACAAAAAAAGTTTCAACGAAAAAAACATAATCAAAAAACATGTTTTTATTTGTTTGTGTATTATATGTTTATTATTTTGAGTACATAATTACTCTATGTTGCACAACAACAAAAATGTTGATGTGTTTTTTTATTTAACTCAAATAGAAATTGCAGTAAAAAGGTTTACATTCTTCATTAGAAAGTAAAACAATTTACTCATATCATCAATATTTTTAATTAGCTATAAATTTAATATATGTTACTATTCCAATCTGGTAGTTTTTAGGGTTTTTTTAAAAGAAATATTCTAAAAGGTGCCTATTATATAAAAAAAGTTTTTATTTTATTTTGTAATTTTTTATTATTTTTTGTATTAGCTGTAATAACCTAAATTTACAGTAAAAAAGTATTTTCATAAATTTTGCTTAGTATTTTTTTATATTATTTTGAATTTCTTAAAACTTTGTTGTTTTTTTATTTTGTGCACAAACGGCACTTTTCCACAAAACAAAGATAACACTAATATTACAGTATACTGCGAAACATATAAATAATTCAAATAAGTACAATTTGCGCAAACCATGGATCGAATGAAGAAAAAATGAATATTTCAAGAGAGAATATACCAAAGATCTGAGGATGATGCAAGGTGGACCCTCTCATGAGAGAGGTCCACCACGTAGGCCACTGAATGGGCCCATTGTACAGTTGGTCGACCTCCGAGAACCTACACGATCCTTTGGCAAACTCAGCAATTTTACTCAGAGAGAGAACGTGGAACGAGCCAAGGGGGATCTTGTAGGCGTGAAAAACTTGACATCTGAGGATGTCTAATGCAGGACACTCAGCGAGGAAATGAATTGAGTATTCAATTTCCCCGCACCGGCAGGTTGGACTATCAAAATAGTGCAACCGATGCAGGTGTTTGTTAAGTCTGTATAGTGATCCGTGAGGATACCGCAAAACAAACAGAGCTCTTGGCGCTTAAGGTGGAGCACTGATTTTGGTAATCTCGCACTAGAAACTTCTTGGATGTCTCGCATCCGTTACTGGAGACCCAGTGCATGAGCTGACTGCTGCTCAACTTATCTTTTACCCACGATTTCCTGAGTGATGTTCATACAGCGATCGCCAGTTCTGGTCCAGTGAAGTGTGCTTCATTATACCATTTCCGGCTAAAAGGTTTGCCTGTTTGTAGCCCGGTATTTCTGAGTGACCAGAAACCCAAACTAATCTAAGAGGCGACATTAGAGAAAACAGGCACATCTTCTTCGCCCCCGCGCAGAATTAACTGAGCGCATACGAGGATGGCATATATTTCTGCTTGCAAAACAGAATTATACCCACCCCGAGAGATGGCCGTATCTTCAGTTGAGGAGAAGTTGGAATTATGTATTCCAGTGCCTAAAACCCCTTTTTGAAAGAACCGTTGGTGTACCACACCCTCCCATCTAGTGGAGGGAGTATATCGCATGTCCAATTCTCTCTTGAAGGGATAGCGAATTCGAACCTCCTACCAAAACCAAAACTTGGAATGACATAGTCTGACGGCATCCCAGATTCTGGCCTAAGATGGAGGCGTGACCCTTGGAAGAGGTTTTCCAACATCTGATGAGGCCACTGGCTTCCTCCTCGATGAAGAGATGAAGAGGATGGCAGGCCCAATAAGAATTCTAAGGCAGATGTGGACTGGTTCTCAAGCCACTGGATATGCCGATTCAAAACTGTCGTTGGAACTTCTCTAGTTGCCTTATGGCCGATACCCTTCTGGATCTTTGCCACCACACGATGGAGGCGTATGATGCGATGCGGATAATGGCTAGGTAAAACCAGTGGTCCACTTTTGGTGTCAGTTCCCACGACCTACCGAAAGCCTTCCAACATTGCCAAAAAACATTTTAGGCTTTGGTAAGTTTGTAGTCCAAGTGTTCCTTCCAGGGAAGTTTTTCGTCTGGTAAAACACGAAGGTATTTTACAATCGAGACTTTCTTGACTGGATTACTACCGAGAAAGATTGGACGGAGTCCTTCAATCTTGGTTGATTTTGTGAAATAGATGGTTTCAGTCTTCCCGGCCGTAACCGAAAGACCTAAACCCTCACACCATGGATGGGACAGTCCCGAAGGCCATTTCCTTGTCGTCCAGGGCTTTTTCGCCCTCGTCACTATATAGCTTATGCAGAGCGGATTCAACTGATCTATTAGTCTCTGGTAGGCTTGTTTATTTTCAGTGCAGGGGATAATCATTTAAGACCTTGTTTCTAATAAATCTATCTACAATGCGCTTGACACACTTAATAACAAAAGATGTCAAACTGAACACACCCGTTCCCGCCAAAAAGCTAAGGAGAGCTTCATCCCTAGGGTTGGGATTCAAACTTTCCCATACAAGATGGTGCGAGTTAGAATCAATCCCAATCACCAACGGAATGTTGTTTGTTGTGCAATAGGTTGTTGTGCAACGCGAACAGACCTTCGCTAAAAGGCGGATCAGGTGAGTCGAAAAGAATGTATACAGAAGAAAAAATCACTTTCTTCCTCGTGCGGTGCAAGAGAAACCCTACTTTAATGGTTGCCATGTCTCTGTCTGGATCTTTCCTGCCCCAAACAACCGTGAGAACCCTTGGTTCTTAGAAAAGGGCCTAGATGCTTCGTCGATACCCAGGATACATCTTTCATTGGCTTTCTGTGGTACACCATTAGCCTTCAGTATTTAAGCCGGGCTGGAGGAAAGAGATGTCCTGAAACAAGCCACGGTCGTCACAGGTGGACCCTGTATAACCACCTAAGCTTAAAATCTCTTTATCGTTGCCGTAGAGGAGGCAGCTCTGATAAAATCAGGGTTGCCCACACAAATGGACAATTAATATACATTTTTTAAATAAGTTTTAAAAAATATATTTTTAACCGCTCTTGTTTTAAAGATGAAAGCTCCCAATTTAAACTAAATTTTCAGGGAATGTAGAGAAATTTACCACTAACAATGTTTGTTCGAAAAATTTTGGATGCACGTCCCCAAATAGAAGTTAGGGTATTCTAAATTGTATATGAATAAGACCTTTTATTTGTAACGTGTGCGTTTAGGCAGATGCAAGGGGGGCGGTGTTGAGTACTCACGGCGGACGGTCGCATGATCGTTCCGCTGAGAAGCCATCAAAATGATAGACCAAGTGGTTGGCTCTCTGGTGGTTCCTTACTGGATCAAGGGCCCTGGGAACGCATGAGACGTGCTGATCTTGGTCCGGCGTGAAACCAGCTCTCGTTTTAGTGTTCAGTGTTTTTATGTAAAGTCCTCATTTTTCCTTGGGAACAATCCATACAATACTGTATGTTACGTTACCTTTTTTAGTCCTTTTGAAAATCGTAAACAGGCTCTAAAGCATTGTTCAAGTTTTCCGCTCTTGCCAAAACATAAACAAAACATATATCATTTTTTTATATTATGAGGTGTGACGGATGGGGGGTGTTGAGCTGAGGTTATGTATTATTACATTATTATTTATATACGACTTTAAACGTTATTTTTTTTAAATTATAATTTTTTGATTATAACTCTAATGGATTTTTGTATTTGTATATGGATGGGGTTAAGAGTTTTGTTACGTAATTTTGGCGGGTCTACAATATTATTTTTGTTACGGTTTATGTTACGATGGGGAGGAGGGGGCTATTTTTATTCAGCCAGTTATTACAATTTAAAACTTTTACTTACCGGCTGATATGGTAGAGGCATTATATTGTTTGTTTATTTCGAATCAAATTAATTTCTCTGTCAAACAAAACACACAAAACTGTACAGTACGCAGCCAAATAAATTAAATATATTCCTTTTTTAGCGAACCACAGTCAAAAAAAAACACTGCATTTAATTTTAATGTCAGCTTTCAAATTTTGAAATTATTAGTACGCAGAATTAAATTAGTTTAAATTTGGCTCATCATAATCATAAGCCTACTTTCGGAGGTAGGTTAATTACATACAAATATGTCAGAATAAAATTAGGCTTTGTCAAACAAAACACGGCAAATATTTGACAAACACATTACATTTACACATTACATTTTTAATTTTTTTTCGGCATTTAACACACAAATAAGACGATAGAAGGCTAGAAAAACATCTTTGTCTATCTTGTTCGACACTTTAAAAAATAGTTTCACATAACCTACAAAATTCAAATTAAAACTCTGCTATAGATAATAAAAAAAATATTTAAAATCTCAAATAATTTATTGTCCTTATGCAATAGAAAAACTCACACTGAATTCGCGTATAATACGTGTTTGTGCCGCTTAACTCGCGCTCAACCAAATTGCAATTATCTAATAAAACCTCCAAACCAATTTACATTTACACGTTTCCCAAATCGCCACGACACGGCGCGACAATCGCGCGAGCGCCCGCGCAACAATAACAAGCGCGCAATTTTGCGATCCGCGCACTTTGCGTCCGCACAGCGCACACACGCGCGTTTATTAAATGAGCACCGCGACAATAATAAATTTATCAAGATCGCTCTAGACTCTAAGAGCGACTCATCCACTGGCCAGTGTTATGAGTGTTATATAGTGAGAAGTGTTTGTTATTAGTGTCGCAAAAAACGTATTCAGCTAGCGACTCGCGCGCGAATAGCTAAAGATATTATAAAGTTCAAGAAATTAAAACTACGTTCGCAGAGTAACGGATTGTGCGGGTAAAATTTGCATTTGTGCGCATTTCAAATGACCGAAAAGGAGCGGCTAGTTTGTTTTCCATCGCAAGGGTGAGTTTAAATTGAATTGAAGGTACGAAATAATCACACATTTCTCGGAAGCAACGCAGAGAAAATAAAACTTCGCCTCAGATTGTCTAAATAGCTGCATACCAAAAATAGAAACGCATTATTAGCTCTATGCTCTATCTAATATATAATATTAGATGCGCGAGTGTACTTATTTATAAATGTATATTATCATAAATTTGCGCGCAGAATTTCGTATTGCCAGATGCGATATGCGCCACACACTCTGCACTATCGACACGCCACGCACTCTGCAATATCGACATGCACTCTCACAGTGCCCGTGTTCGCCGTCGTGTGGCGCTGCACACAGTGTGCAGAGTTTTTTCCATCATCATAAGACGACGACGTATGTCAGCTGACTCGAGAGTTTAATCCAAAAGCAAAGTAAAAAATTATCGTCAAAAATGTCTGGAAAGGATAGGCTGCCAATTTTCCCGTCCCGTGGGTAAGTTATTCGACTGGTTTAGAACAATCTGCGATAAGGTTTGTGTGTCCAGGGCCTGTGTGCCGGTGCACAGAATGAAAAACACGAAACATATTGTGTGTGCAAAGTTGACATCGATATTTTTTTGCGTTGTGTGTGAAAGTGTGTATGTGTGTGAGTGCTGGAGGTAATAATTGTTTTTTACCTGTTTCAGAGCCCAGATGTTGATGAAGGCCCGTCTGGCCGGAGCACAAAAGGGTCATGGACTGCTCAAGAAGAAGGCTGACGCCCTGCAGATGCGTTTCCGTATGATTCTGGGCAAGATCATTGAGGTGAGCCTCCGCCCCTCTAACAGAAATAAATGTACTAATACGTCGAAATTTTCAATCTAATTTCACAGACTAAAACCTTGATGGGTGAGGTGATGAAGGAGGCTGCGTTCTCTTTGGCCGAGGCCAAATTCGCCACAGGTGATTTCAATCAAGTGGTTCTGCAAAACGTCACCAAGGCCCAGATCAAGATTCGCACAAAGAAAGACAACGTTGCTGGCGTTACCCTGCCCGTGTTCGAGTCGTACACCGTGAGTTGTGCAATTTGATTGTTTTCAAGGTTAAATATTTTATAATCTTTTAATGTTGCTGTTAAACAGGACGGTGCTGACACCTACGAGCTGGCTGGTCTGGCCCGTGGTGGTCAACAGCTGACCAAGCTTAAGAAGAACTACCAGGCTGCCGTTAAGTTGCTTGTAGAGTTGGCTTCGCTGCAGACAGCTTTCGTGACTCTGGATGAAGTGATTAAAATCACCAATCGCAGAGTAAACGCCATTGAGCACGGTAAAAAGTCTTCGTCTATGAAATCGTATTATACTTACATAATAAATGCTATTTGCAGTCATCATTCCACGTATTGAGCGTACCCTCTCGTACATTATCTCCGAGCTCGACGAATTGGAGCGTGAGGAATTCTACCGTCTGAAGAAGATTCAGGTATATCAATCGCTTTTGTGTCTGCTTGTTCATCCGAAACTAACTCTATCGATTTATATGATTTCAGGACAAGAAACGCATCTCGCGTAAGAAGGCCGAACTCCATAAGGCCGAGATGCTGTTGCAAGGCATCGATCTCCGCGATCACGGCAACATTTTGGACGAGGGAGACGATGATATTCTGTTTTAGGCGAGCCAGCTTTCATGCTGTCGTTCAACGCTACACAATTTCGATTTAAAAAAAAACACAAACACAAAAACTCCGTTATAAGAAGAGCCTCTGAGAAGAGAACGTCGTAAAATGTAATATATTCACTATCAGTATTTCTTGGAACCCACACACACACAACTCGAAAGTCGTCCTCAGAGCGCAAAGCAGCAGCAGAGTGTAGAGTTATTCTTTTTTCCCAAATGGAATAATAAAGATTGTTTGTGTTCACTATTATTTCTCGTTCGTGTGTAGCCAACTTAATAAGAAAAAATGTTAATAACTAACTAAACAATATTATAAATATATAAATAACCTAAAAGAGCGTGTTGTATAAATATATATATACATATATAAATAATATTATATTCCATTGTTGTGTGTACATTTGAAGACATTATAAACAAATTTTAAAAATCAAGCATTCAAAAATAAAATAAACACTTAGATCGTCTCTGTCTAAGTCGATAGAAAAATTAGAAATTGTACTTTTCATTTTACCGTTGCGTGTAGTTGTGTATTACATAATATAATTAGTGTATACAAGCTATGGGGTAACACTTTAGCCTAATTAAGGAGCTCCTAAAGGTGTCTTAGTTTGTTCGATAGGTGCGTCCCCCAAAAGCGTGTCTCCTTCGCACCCATATTAAGTTTTAGCCGGATCTTATTCCAACCTAAATCAGTCAAAATATTGCAGATGGCTCCGTGGAATATCAGTTCAATAGGCAGTAGTTATTACAGGTCAGCGATCCACCGAAGTGTACCAGCTGCATACTGGCTTAATCTCGACTGGACACCTAGAGGTGATGAGAGCGAGTAATCCAGAAGCTTTTGTGGGATAATCTATATTCTATAATTCCGTTGCCATGCTTGCGCTTATTCAAGCGCAGCACACGGACACAATGACTGAGGACAGCGTCAGTTTGGAGGTGGACATGCAAAAAAATTAAAGATTCCGTCCGCACTCAAAAAGAGCACCCACTCAAAAAGAGCACCTTCGGTTGGGTACTCAGCGACTGTGCAAAATAAAAGAATAATTAAAATTTATAAAAAAAAAAAAAAAAAACAAGCAAAAAAGTTAAGTCGCCCCCGGGTGGACTCGAACCACCAACCTTTCGGTTAACAGCCGAACGCGCTAACCAATTGCGCCACGGAGGCCATACAGAACGGTGCATTGGTGCGGCACAAGAGTGTGCGTCATCGGCAATACGGTGCGAATGAGAAAAGAAATACACACACAGTGGACGCAAACGAGAATAAAAAGGTCGCTGAGCAATAATCAGGTGATAGGATTTTTCTTAAAAGCTAAATTTATAGTTATTATTTATATTATTAAAATAGCTTATTAATTTCTATACATTGTAAATATCAAAAAAATTAAATTATTTTAATATTTTTATGTAAACAAATATTTTTTTTTTCTTATTTCTTGATTTAGTAATTCAAAAACTTTTTTTTGGTTTTATTTAAAAAAGTTTAATAAAAAATAAATAATAATAAATAAATTGCTTCCAATTTAGTTGCGTTTTTTTTTTAGAATTAATTAAAAAAATTTAACTTTTTTTAAAAAAATTACAGACTGCCTGTCAAGTTGACTTTTGATTTTATGATAGTTTAAACTTTAAATAATAAAAATATATGAAAAATTGGATATATTTTGTTATTCATAAAATGATTTATATTTTTAAGTTTATATTTCATTAAAAAATCAGGCAGGTCTTTTTAATATTGGACCTTAAGCAAAAAAATACAAATGTAGCCCTCGGCTTTACATGTTAATATTACTAATAAAAACAATTACATCTCAAAAACAGTACAGCTTCGGATTTCTAAAACTAAAACTTCGGATTGCGCATTTAATTCTGAATATTTTATTATTGAATTGATATTTCCTCTTGCTAAAAATATAATATATTTTATATTATTTTATTTATATTATTCTTTGCTGTTATTTTAATGCTCAGCACTATGGCAACACTTTTTGAGTAACGAATAGTTTTTGCTTGCTGCGCGAAAATGATAACGTTTGTATTATAAATGCCCTTATAAAACAGTGAAAAGTTTTTCCCTTGCTTAATAAAAGACCTTTAAACATCATCCATTGGTAATTCTGAGTAATTCGCGGGATTTCCTGTGTTTTATCATTTTTTTCGAACCTGTGTTATACCTAACCTCAAAATGCAACGCACACCGCTACGTGACCGCAAAATAAATAACTCAAACAAGAAGCTACCTATAACTGATAAAAGTGACTGCAGTATTTGTCATGAAGAACGTAATAGTGGATGGGTTGCCTGCGACTTGTGTTTGGATTGGTCGCACTACTCTTGCGCAGGTTTATCGAGTGATTATTTCGAGGAACTCAAAACCAAACCGGAATCGGTGTGGATGTGTGTCAAGTGTTCTACAGCTTCACTAAAATTCCTACAAAATACAACTTTGTCATCGATTCCTGAAATGTTATCACGCCTGGAGTCACGCATCTTCAGCATCGATGAGAAAATTGCAAATCTTCCCTATTTGCTTGAAAGAATTAATTCTATCGAAGATAAGGTTGACATCAAGCTAGCAGCCCTTGAAAAACGGATTGATGACATGAAGCGTGATAATGATGATGAAATGACACTAACTGCTAAATCTGAGGATGTAGTCAATACAGTTATTACACAAGTCCATAAACTAGAAAAAGCTCAGACTTTAAACATCGATACTATCATTGCTGAGACTGAACAAAAACTGCCAGCCGTTTCAACGCAATTTAAAGATAGCCTTTGCATTTTACCTCAAGAACTAGAGAGGCATATTCAAGCTGTAGAGAAAAGGGCAGTTGCAATCGATGATGTATTTCTTGGGACTAGTGGTGGGCTGGCAGATAAGGTGGAAAACCTTGAAAGACACAAGAGACAAAACAGTATCATCATTGACGGTCTCCCTTCATTTGAAGATTCTTCTTCGGCTTCCTGACTTTGTAATATCACTCTGTAAATTCCATGGTCTTGCATTGCAGTGCCGTGACATTGAAACCTGCTTTCGCATTAAATCACGTTCTAAACTAAAACCTGTGCTGGTCATTTTTTTTCCGAAAATCAGACCGTAACGAGCTATTGGAAAAGTATCTGCGCAAACTGAATCTCCGATATACTGATATTTTTCCAGCTAGCTGCGTAGTCAGCTGAATATTCATTCACGAGCTCCTCAGTCCATTAAATAGTACTTTAATGTCAAAGTGCACATCCCTTAAACGTGCTGGGTCAATTGCTCAAGTCTTCTCTCGGAACGGATTTGTCTACATCAGACGAGTCATTGGAAATCCTCCAGATCAAGCTTCAATCCAGCTTTTGAATGATCTTTCTCAAAAGGAGTTCGACACTGAGCGCAGCAACAAGCAGGAACAAATTAGTCAGTATTTTATTTTTAGGCCATGTTTGATCAATTTGCAATACAAAGTATTTATAAATACTCACATTTTATATTAGGTCTTAGAATAAAATGTGAAGCCTAATTTGTGGCATCAGTTTCTGCTGTATTGATTGATACTCCTAGTGTATGGTATCATTGTTATTTTTATTTATTTTTGCCCTGTCTTAGTTTTAATCTGATACTGAAGGGTTTAACACGTTTTAATGGCAGCTAGTGGTGGGTTGGATGGCGGTTTGTTCATTAAAAGTAATTTAAAATCATTCTCTAACATGGTCAATGTTGGGCATTTAAATGCGTGCAGTCTGAGACCAAAGTATAAGCATGTTTAAATTGACGAAATACATTTTAAGATTTAAAACGCTAAAAGCTGTTGCTGTTTCTGAAACATGGCTAAAAAGCTGCATTACTAAAAAAACCGTCAGTGTAGATGGTTACAACAAACTATTTAGAAATGATCGCCCTAAGAGAACTGAAGGCGGGGTTGCGATATATTTAGCAAAGGAAATACCAGAAGAAAAAAAAATCATCGTCTGAAGGTACGTCGTTTGAATATTTATTTCTTTAAGTTGTAATAAGCAACACTAAGAATCTCTAGGGGTAATTTATCGCCCAATAGGTAATTATTACTTGACTTCTATTAAATGATTGAGTATGTACTCGCAAATAATCCTCATACATAAAATGAAAAACCAAAACCGAAACTCTTTTAACATGCGGACAAATTTTGAAGTTCACGGACACAACACTCGAAGTAGTCATTTACTACATATTACAAAGTGTACTCTTTATCGTTCAACATGGCTATTCAATAATATCCCTCAAGAAATTACAGGACACGTATCGGTACCAATTATCAGAGAGATTCAGATTGGATCGCATGCGACATCCGCAAAGTGTGGGTCCATCACGTCTGTACTGGCCTATCGGACGCCGAAGTTGACCGATTTCGGAGCCAAAAAGGTGATCTCTGGTTTTGTGAATCATGCGCGAAAAAAGCAAAAAAGTTTCATAACGACAATCTGAGCAAAGAGCTTGCAATCACTCTTGAGAAACTAAGTTCAAAGATCGAGGGCAGTCTTAAAGCTCTTGAAATCAAACATGACGCACAGATTAACGCGGTTACAACAAAGATTGAGGAGCTAGCTATTGATACGGATCTTAAAATTGCAAATTCCCAACAATCTGTCTCTCGTAAATTCGACAACCTAACTGAGGAGGTATCTAAACAAATGGCAGCTATGGAATGTAAAATTACAAGCAACATGGAGTCCTTAAAATCCACCACAGACATGACAGTTGCTAAGTTAAATAGTGACGTCCTCACACAAAAAAATATATAAATGATTTTAAAAATCATTGTATGAGGTAACTGAAAACACAGAGGATTTAAAATGAATCCTGATTCCTAAATAAATATACATATATTTTATCAAAATGCGTGTGAATAATAGATATTAAATTAACCAGAAATCATTATGATTCATATTGATTATTCTAAATACTTGTGTAATGTTGCCTAATTAAGATTTATTATGGATTATTGTGAAATTCACCAGAAGTCATCATTGTTTATCAAGAATTATGATTATTTTATCCCGATAATTTAAATAATAACTTTAACTCATCATATTTTTCATGAGTATTTTAAATCACATTTCTTCTTTTGATTTTGATATTTTTTAGAATAGTAGCGTATTATAAATGCTTGCCATGCCAAAAAATCTAGTACAGCGTGCTGATTTTGTTGTTGTTGCAATACATGTATTTATGCTGCTCAATGTAGCAAAAAGCGTAAATAAAACCCGTTTTTGAAAAAAGAATTGAGCACGAAAACTTCAAGTTAAACCCCAAAAGAAAAACCGAAGACCTCAACTTGAGCTAAGAGACAGACAAACACTGAGAACTATCAAGCATGAATCAATGTCTGTATATATGAGGATTTTTAATAAAGTTGATTTTTTAAAATATTTTTATAAATTTATAAGTTATATAGATTTTTTTTAAGAATTCATTATAACTTAATAGGGCAACATTGCTTCCACATTTTTATTTTTTATTTCATTCAACATTATATCCGCGGGAATTGATTTTTTTTAAACTTGCCTTGTATTCCCGGGTTCAAAATTCTAACCATGATGCATGTGAAAGAAATCAAATGTACAATAAATAAATCTTGATGAAATATATTTTTTTACTCGGGAATCATTTTGAATCAAACATGAATCATTGAAACGGTTGCTTTGAATCATGGCCGATTAAACAACAATTAAGAATAAATATGTATTTTTTAATTACTTTGAAACCTGGTGACAAAAAACTAATCGATCTTCGATGATCAAAGAACGATCGGTTTTGTAGAAATCCCAATTATAGGACTTTTGGCTCAAGAGTCATTTGAAACACTGATTCATTGATGAGATGAATGAGATATTTGAGTCAGACTGAGTTTGTATACAGTTAATAAAATAGCAACTATGTCCAGGTCCACGCTGCAGTCGATACGATCCAGGATATTTTTTATAATAATAGAGATGCCAAACTCTGATACAAACTGATTTCAGATTCACGAGCTAGGGGTTAAGGTTATGGTGACCTATAATTTTGAGCTTCATCTTGGATATATTCTAATTATAGTTATCACGATCTGTACAAGTGTTTCAAAATGGACACGCAGGAAATCAGAATATGATTCTAGAAAGATGACTCATTCCACCCAGGCCATGTATTCTAATTCAAATCTCACGTGAGTGAGTGACTTTTTTTATACATATGTATATGTGACGTCTCATATGCGAGATGTATAAAAAAGTCACTCACTAGATGAGATTTGAATTAGAATACGGCCGCCGGCCGCGTTTCTGTATACAAAACATTTCAGGGATGGATTTTCTTTTGACTAATTGGCACATGTATAACATCTTGCCTGTTTTATAAATTATAGGTTAAAGATCCTAATTCAACCTATAATTTTTAATTCAGGCATAATATAATTTGTTCGAAGAGCCGATATGTGAGTGTCTTTAATTTGACAGAGCAGACACTTTTTGATGAAATAATTCTCTTTGCAATGTCTGTTGTGCAAATTATATCCAATAGAAACAATCAAATAGACTATATACGCCCGCCATCCGGCTCGAAAGACCAATAGTAGAATTTGTGATTAAATGAAACTGATTGTTTCCGGTTCCGGTTCGAAGGACCATAAAAGAAAACTTTGAATCAAATCCATATATAAATATAATAAATAATTCCGGTTCGAAAGACCAAAAAAATCTAAACACATACAAAATCCGGTTCGAAGGACCATAAAAAAGTAAGAAAAACCATCCATTATTATTACATTTACAATTATATATATATATATCAAATTTTTCTTACAGTTTAGTGCACAATTTATTCGCACCATCCGGTTCGAAAGACCAACAAAAAATTAAACACACTAAAAGTCCGTTTTGAAGGACCATCAACAAAAACTGTAAACAATTCCATGCTATATATCTCTATAATTTTATAGTATTTTTAAGTATCGTTGTTAAAGAAATCCATAGATGGAAAAGTATGACGAGAGAGCTCATCAGCGCGTTATCTGTCACATATAAACAATAATATAATTAAATGTTTGTGTATGTTTAAAATAGCAACATTTTATGTGCAAAATCTGTGATAAAAAATATACGTTGTTTTGCTTGTGATTGCGCATGTTTGCGCACACACGCACGCAATTGTTATATTCTCTGCGACATCGGATCTTATAAAATTGAATGGATTATTTTACAATACATTTTATTCCGATAAGTTGTACGATATTTTGTTAATTATTTAACATATATTTTCATACTTTCTTATAGGCAGATTATTCATACAGAGTGACATATGTAGTGTATACGCACTTATATATGTCACTAATCGTATATAATATAATTAGTATGACAGCATTCATCTGATGCTCTGGCTCGGCGACGCGGCGCGGCGTCGGCGGCTGGAGGCTGCCTCAGAATGCAGAATGCAGAGAGGATTAATAAGAATGTATCCATACAAACGCACAATAAAGAAAACATGTGTAGCTGATCTTTGCGGTGACAAAGACGCAAGAAGCGTGCGACGGACGCCGCAAGAATATATATAATACGAGCATATATAAGACGCATCGCAGAAACACGCTCGAGCAATTGACATAGATTTTTGTGCCAATGCGCGCAGAGTGGATTTTATGTATACTTATAATATTTATGAATATGTGTGCATAAGTGGCTCAAAGTCTTCAGTTCACGAGAAAAACGTGTCTAATCATCCGGAAGAATCAAATTTCGAGACGCCCACACACGGGAGCGGGAGCTCGAGCAGCAGCGCATGCGCGGCATCGACGGTGGACTGATGTACCTACTTGACGGCGGCGGTGACGTTGCGTTGTCGCAGAGAGTTGTTTTGATTCGACGCGAACTTTTAAGCAGATTGATCCGCTATTATTGTTATTGTTATGGTCATTTTAAATGCTTGATAGTGATATTTTATTATTTGTATACAAATATGCGAAAGCGAGCGATTGCGACAGAGCGCATATGTGTATCCAGCATTTATTTTTCAAATTTGACAGTTCTGAACGACTGTCAAATTTCGCAATGATTTGATCACGAATATGTTGAGTAGGATGTGTCGTACTTGATTGAATATTTTATATTCAGCAGCCAAAGCAAACGCTACGATAATATTCACTGAAAGACAATATACAGTTAATTACCGCCCTCTAACGGATTTATGGATAAACTAACAAATCACTCATAAAACTACCACCTTAGATACGTCTGTTATACGGGTGATTTTTTTAACCTGTAACTTTGAAATAACTCGATTAATAAGCACTTCACTGAAAAACTGTCCATTATCAAAATATAATTATTCCTTGGGGGAAATACAGTAGTGATAAAATTAGCCCCCCCTTCCCCTCCTTATAGGGGCAACAGGGGGTAATTATGACATTTTAAATATATAACCCTCTTTTAATTGCAGATTCGGATTTTACGGCTAAAAATCCGTAGTATGTTAGTATGTTAGACAAATCTTACGTATTTTTAGTCGTAAAATCAAAATCTAGAATAAAAAGGGTTTTCATATTTAGAATGACATAGTTACCCCCTGTTGCCCCTATAAGGAGGGGCAAAGTCAAACTAGGTATTTTTAATGTATACATACAACAGGGATAAAACAGATCGAAAGGTGGAAATATAGAATAACACAAACAACCTGTCATATCAAGCATTGTCTTATGTCGAACTGTCATATAATTTTAACATATATTTGAAGCTATAAGTTTTCAAAAAGAAACATTTAGGCCATACTAATGCAAAATAAGAAAAAAGAAATATAATTTAAGCACGTCAAGATATTAAATTATCCTTTATACAAAATGTAACCTTAATTCAGCGCCATCTATATGGCCATACAATGGAACTAAAACATTTGATCTTGTGCATCTGGTTTATAATATCCAACAACAATCGTCCTAAAACGTTCTTATTAATTAACATAGATGTGCGCACACGCGAATTAACACACACACTCAAAATCTTAACATTTATATCGTTGTGTTGCGTCGAGCCGAAGCCGCCGCGCACTAGAGCAGATGAGAGCGGCTATATTCTGCATAGTAGAGCGCTCGCTTGCACAGAATGTTCAATGTTAACTTCATCAACAACATTTTCAGGATGTCGTTCATTAAGAAGATTTTGTAAAAACGATATAATTTGATTTTATTTCGACGACGCGAGAGCAACTCAATTATAATTGCGATTTATAAATTAGCGAAGACAGAGCGAGCGCTCTTCTTCTCGACGTATGTAGTATATATATATGTAAAAGTTAGAGCGATTTGAATATGCCTGCGCGTATTGTTACAGGGTGACGTCCGAGCTATACATCAAATGCTCTCTTATAGAAAGATACATCCCTTAATTGGGATATTAGGGCATAGTGCATAGAGGACAAAGACATTACTGTTTGCAGATGACTGTCAGTATCACAGTTATTAAAAATAACAAAGAAGTTAGTTTTGGTTTGATCCTTCATTTTGGAACATTTTGATAGCTCGCCATCTTGGAACAAATAAAAACAAAAGGACAACAATAAACTAAACAACTTAGTGTATGCTGTGCTATCCTCTATTTTAGAAATTTCTGCCACCGCAAAATACTTAAGGTTTTTTTGTATGATCTTTAATTTTCTCCATTTTGAAATCTTCTGACGCCATCTTGGTAAGACGGACCGAGACGTGATTTCAGTACATACTGAAAGATTTGTTCCATTGTATGATCTGTTCTTTCTTTGAAAAATCTTCTGACGCCATCTTGGCGAGCACCCAAAATACAGTGCGACGTTGCTTGGCGTAAAACAATCTGTGGAGGGTTCAATCATTGCTGATAACATTGTAGACATTTTGACAACTTATATTTTGATTTATCCTCCATTTTTACCACTTTTGATACTGGCGCCATTTTGGAATAAGCAAAAAAGAACTTGCGTTAGCTCTCAGTGCAAAATACTCAAGGATTTTGATATTGATGTATATTATCTGTTTCACAATTTTTAAATCTTTAGACGCCATTTTGGCAAGGAAAATACTGTAAACTTTGTTTAGTGTGGCAAACGATCTTTAAAGGTTATTTAATAAGTAAAGTTTAAAAATCAAAAAAAAAATTGTTCTTTGATCCTCCATTTTGAAACGTTCTGTCTGGAGGTAAACAATCATTGGAGGATACGCGCTGATTGCTGATATCAGTCAGTAAAAACTCGAGAATATTTTTTTTGGAGACCCTCAGGATTTCAGCATTTTGGAAAATTGTAACACTATCTTAGTAATCAAAAAAGATACACTCAAACGCCGGAAAAATTGCGGCAAACTCTCTTTGGAGAATTTGCAATTGGAATTTAATGTATTTTTAAATGTATTTTTAAATGTATGAAGCAGCAAAGTCTTTGTTGGAACATCTAATAAATCTACCATTTGGATAGTGATTAAGGGTGAAGGACTGTTTCACAGAGACTAGTTCAGCACGTAGGCCACAGAAGGGCACATTGTACTTTCAAATTTGGATAGTACAAAACGGTGACATTTACACAGTCCTTGTCCTTGTCTTAATGCACTATGAATTCTCTCTTCCAATACAACAGTCAAATATCTGTTTTACATATTAATTACAAGTCTCGGAATATTTCTGGAAATTATTCGCAATACTTTTAAAAACTATTATATTCGAGCTATTATTGAATTATTTCCTATGTATTTTTATTTAATTAGATTCGAGCTTATTTCGAATTATTTTCTAGTTTTTTTAATATATCTGCTCGAGTCTAGTAATATTTCACGAAGTGATTCGCAAAAATATAAAATAATATTAAAAAGCTTGAATACTTTTGTAATCAATATTTTTTTATTATGGCAGCAATATAAAACGAAAATTACGCCACCCGCCGCCAAAATTTAATCAGCTGAAATCAAGGTCAGTATTGCCAATCTGAACTCTTATAAGTAAATGTCAACGGTTACAAATTTATAAAAAAATATTTTTTTAATAATTATCTTTTCTTTATGAATATAAATAAAAATAAACTGTGAAAAACAAGTTCTTTTTGTACATTTTTTTAATTTATCCGTTTATTAAAATAATATATTTTTAGCAATTAAAAAAAATAG
>JAAAKO020006206.1:0-19672 GCA_010015015.2 Bolitophila cinerea | reverse complement strand
GTGCCGACCCTACTCTTAAAAGGGGGTCGACAATTTAAAAAAACATTAGGGCTGTATACGTTAGGCTTTTAAAATTGTTTCATTTAAACAATGATCCCTTCTTAATTAAATGGTATAAAATATCACGTTATTAAGCATATCTCTTGCAGAGAAGGTAGGATTTTCCCTATAAATATTTAAATACCTTTAATTACCACACCTTTATCTTAGTTTACGAATCGCTTTAAAAACTGTTTTTCGATTTATGATATTCTTGAGCCTAATAAGGAGGGATGATTTCCTAGTTTTTTTTTGTGATAGAGAGGTTTTTTCTTACCCCCATGGGGCTGAAAAGCAGTTCCGGCCGAATTAAACAAAGAAATTCGTTGTACAAAAAACGAAAACAATAAGGTATATATATTACATTTATATTTAAATAATTTGTTTTATTTTTTTCAGAATTTAGCAAACTTACCCTATCCTCAAAGAAAGCATCAAAGGGATTAAATGTAAATAATAGTCCATTGACTAAATTGAATCTTTTCAATGTCTATAAAAATGACTGTGAAGAATCATTCCCCGGAGACGATACCGTTCTTACTGAAGACGAAAGTGATAAAGAAAATGATGTCGTCAATAAAATTATAATTTCATCTTTAACAGATGAACCTATACGATTTATATTGACTAACAACACAAATAGTAAGCTATCATCTTCACAAATGTTCACAGAAAAGTTAGAAGTTACCGATTCAGACATCACAAACTGCTCTTCTTTAATAGAAAACTCGATTGATGCTAGCGAAAAAAGTGAACAAAAAATAGATTGTGAGACAGAGCTAGGAACTCAAATGGAAAAGTTGGAACTAACGGCAAGTGAAATTGATAATAAAACATCTTGCATATCTGACAATAAGGTGCACATAAATAACTTAGGGGTAAATACCTTGTCCCAACAAATAAGTGAATTAAGCTTACATAAACCAATGATTTTTAATGACGCCAAAACATCAGATGAAAACAGTGATAATGTTTCTGTGGTAACAATTAGTAGTACTAATGAGGAATTGTCTGAACATATTGATACAAAATCCAATAAAACTTGTAATTCAGAGATACAGACCTATATTACAATTTCTGACTCTGAACCAGAATCAGAATTGAGTCATTTAAATAATGTATCCATAGAAAATCAATCTTTGAGTCATGATGTAATGGCTAAAATTGATGATTTCTTCAATAATATTCCTCTTATTGAAATGCCACCATCCAATTGTTTTTCCCCGGATTTTTTAAATAAATCTTCGTTTATATCTGAAAAAACTGACGGAAAACATTCTTCTGTATATGTTAGTGAAACATCACATGAAGAGGATTGCATTAATAACACCCAATTACCAAAAGGTGACGATAGCTGTAACAAATCTTCGAAATTTCTACAAAAGTGTAATGAAAGCACGTCCCATGACAAACAAACTCAAAATACTTCCAGACAATCCAACCCAGATATGAAAATACCAAATGAGACAAGTTACAAATCAGTGAATAGGTCACCTTCAAAATCATGTTCTAGTTCTGAAGAAAATGTAAATATTTCAGCTAAAATTAAAATTAGAATTAAATTTAATCCAAAATCTTCAAAAGTATCAAGCAATTCGAATTCAAGCAGTAAATCCATTGAAGAGAATGAATACATTAACAAAGACACTTCTCAAAATAAAGAAGAAGAAGAAGATTTATTACAAAATATTACACCTATCTCACAAAGTAATCAAAATTTAAATGGCTCAAGTCAAAGTAATGACAATATTTTGAATCCTGCGGATGATGTTGTCCATGATGAGTTCGAAGCTGAATCAAATAATTGCATTACAAACAATTATGTAGATGATATTGCGATAGAACAAAATATAATTGACGAAGATGCTGAAGCACTTCTTAATCAGTTATACGGAAAACAATGGCAAACACCAGAGCTTTTAAAAAATTGTTCAACTCGTAAAACCAAACTGTCAGTGATGTCAAATGCAAGATGTAGCAATGAGTTCAGCTTGTGTAAGTTTTTTTATATATTTTGAATATATTAAAATTAATTATGTTCATATTCTAGTTCGCCGGGATATTGACGCTGAACTTGAGTCCACAAGGATAGATACTCCAAAACAGAAAAAACAAACAACCGAGCAGCAACGCAAAGCAGGTTCATTGAAAAACTCACCATTTTTTGAATTACCTAAAAGAGGAGATAGAAAGAAAAATAATAAAAAAGGTAATTTAAATTATACATTTAAATTACAATATTAATTGTATACATTTGGTTGATGGATCTTTAAAGATAATTCAATGTCTGACGATGAATGGAAACAAGATTCTAGTGATGATATTTCAAGTGATTCCGATGAGTATATTCCAGTTACACCAAATAGAAAGAGAGTTACTGGTAGAAACAAAAATAACTCTAAAAAATCAGATCAGCTTGTTTATTTGGATTTGTCTTATAGTGAACCAATTACAGATGAAGATCCAAAAAATCCTCTTGCTTCAGGTTTTTCATATAATATTAATATTTTTAAATTTTTGTTAACATATTTATTTACAGAAAAACAGTTGGAAATAATAACACAAAAATTCTTAGAAGATTTTGAATACAAGCCACCCATTTTATATACACCGACTACAGATAAAAACAAGTATATGTTCAAACTAAAAACAACAACAAAAACATCTAATATATATATATATATTTTTTATTATTAGAAATCCCACAGAGACGGTAAATTCTACTTCTAAACGAAAATTGTTCACGCCGAGCTATGACACCATAATAGACCAGAAAGAAGTGATGGAACCCAAAAAAGATTACGACGATGAGGTTAAATTCAAAATTCCACTTCCAAAATTCAACCTTCCTGCGAAAATTTTAAACAAACTTAACAAAGCCGATATGCCTGGTCTACGAATTTCCAGTCCTAAAGTAGTTAAAGAAAAAAAAGGTTAAAATTGAAATATTAAATATGAAACTAAATGATTACATAATTATTAAATGATCAAATTATAGAATCGACTCCGACAAAATTGTCAGTAAACAAACCTATTTCGAATGGATATACTTACGACTTTCTACAGTCACTGGATGGTAAACATCTACAATATCTGCTCATTATATTATTAATTTTATGTAATATGTTTCACAGATTCAATTTCTCTTAACCTTTGCCATCCAGATGCCTTGATATATCGGACAAGTTTTAAGAACTCAAAGATTGAACTAGTTTCAATTTTGTACGACATTTTTAATGAAGGCGTATTTGAGAAAAAATTAGACGTCCCAATCACTTGGAATAAAAAATTGAATAAAACTGCTGGAAAGTGTTTTAGTATGCGACGGTATGTTAGTTTACATATTCTAAACTTTCAATTTATATATATATATATGTAACTATTCCAATAGGTCTGGAATTAGGTCGTGTCGAATAGAACTTAGTGATAAAGTGTTGACTAGTGCGGAACGACTCAAGTCCACGCTTATTCATGAACTTTGCCATGCTGCCACGTGGGTATTCAATGACGACACCGGACATGGCGCACAGTGGAAAGCCTGGTAAGCTTTTGTTTTTGTTGTTTTAAACATTATAATATTATTCGTGGTATGTTTTAGGGCAAAGAAAGCTACTAAATGTTTTCCAGGCCTTTCAAAGATTGACCGGTGTCACCAGTATGAAATTGAATACAAATATACGTATAAGTGTACCATGTGTGGAGCTAAGTAAGACATTGAGATCTATTTGTTGTTTTTATAGTTTATTAATATATTTTTCTATTTCAGGTCAAATGCTCACTCTAAATCCAAGAAAGTAGAAAATATTCGTTGTTCATATTGCTATGGATCAATAGAGATATTTCTTAATAAAAAAGACAAGTTTGGTAATACAGCTTCTACACCCGTGAAACAAGCCTCCGGATTTGCAAAATACGTGCAAGTGCACTATAAAAATAATAAAGAGACCGGTAGATCACATGCTGATGTTATGAAAATATTAAGCTCTAATTATGCTACTCTTAGCGTTGATGACAAGAAAAAATATTAAATAAGATTTTTTATACATATAGATATAAATATTTAAATATAAGCATCGACTTGCAATATACATAATTTGATTTTCATGTTATGCTACATCATCGATATTAAATTGTCCATTTAAATGTTTAAAATAAAATGCAATGCGAAGACAATTTGTCTTAATATTTGTAGTCGAACTATATTGTAGAAAGTTCGTTGAGAACAAGCAAACACTGGAGATGAACATATCTGTGTCGCCCGCATTGGTTGCATTATTTAAAAATGTAGGTGTAGGAATGTTGTAAACCTATTCTCATTGAGTTAGAATTCAATATTTAATATTCATATTGTACGTTGTTTTCATCTGTGAAGGACGGTACATAAAATTGCCCACCACCTCTAAACTTTTTTGTTCATTTAAGTTGAAAGTGGGTCGCCCTCCGATGTCTACAAGGGTTCAGAGAGAAAGCCTTTGAATCTCACATTAAACCGACATTAGATAACGTCAGCTTTGTGAGCGATATATAAGTTTCATAAGAAATCCAAACTCCTACATGTTCCACAACAACTTATCTCAAAATAAACAAATAAGTGGCGAGTGCCGAGTGGTGTAGATTCTTTTCTTTTTGGCAGAATATGCCTATTGTTAATCAGTTGATCTGTTGAAGATCGCTCCCTTCAGAAATCGCATGCTCTAATTTTTACTTCCGCATAGGGTAAAATAGGCTTGGTTTTCTTTTAAGCAAACATTTTAGTGATTTATTTAGTCCTCTATAGTAGAAGCCACATGTTGCATTCTTTTGCGTAACTTATGGACTGGTCCTCGTGATCTTTGAATGTAGTATTTCGGATGAAGAACTTAGTGGCAAGTTAAATGTGGTTTCCGGTATCCGGATTATAATTTTAATATTTTTTTTGTAATGCATTAATTTAGTCTTTTGCTTATGGTAAAATTTGTATTATGAAAATTAAAAACATATTTAATAAATAAAATTATACTTTTTTATTTAATGAATTATTAACAAAATAAAAGTGATGATATCCAAATACATGTTTTTAAAACTTTTATGTCTTTTTTTCAAATTATAATTCAAAATAAATTGTCTGTGTATTAAACCAAACAGACTGTACAAAAGTCATTATTTTCATCTAAAACAATAATCTGACAATTTTGTTTTTTAACTCTATTGACCGATTTGCAAATTTTATATTCGTCAATGTCACTTAAAAGACTATTTAACGATTCTATGGACACATCAGATATTATCTCACTTATTATTAGTTTTCCGTGCATGTATATTTTCGAATTAAATTTATCGTCAACAAACAACATTTTTGAGGTAGACATTGTGTTAACGTCAAAGCACGAAAACGAAAGACACTTCCTGTTTGGGTCTCGATGAATTCCCCACCAGGTGTTTGGTAATTCAACCTCATATATGTCATCGTAAATGCCATCGAACGATGCATTATCTAAGGAATTGGTATCCTCTAGAATTTTCTGTAGGGCCAGAGCGGATTCTGCGGTATCATCTATATTTAACGTATTATGGACTTGTTTTCGTTTACTTTTTGTTGCTGTTTTCTGAATAAAAAAATAATTAGAAAATAAATTCCGTTTTTGTAAATATATTTTTTACCTGTTTTTCGGATTCTATTATTGGCTCAACTGGCTCAGTTTGATCAGTGTCTGATAATTTTCGTTTGCGAGGAGACTGAAAATATAACATATATGATGGTAAGAAATACAATATAATAATACCTATATACATATATACAATTAATACCTTCAATATTTCTATGATTGGTTGAACGCTCATTATAGCTTCCATTTCGTCCTCAATATCAGCATTTAAGTCAATGATTGGAATTGCCTTGGGTTTAAGTTTAGGCTTTCCTCGTTCTAACTGATGCAAACTACCGTTGATCATATGATCCCATGTTGTCAAAATATCCTCCTTACGAAAGTGTCGGTCGCAAAGTCTATCGCTTTTTTTGAACTCTCTTTTTTTCGGTGTTGATTTCAGGATTTTTTTCCATTGAAGAAATATTTCCTCATCCTAAAAGAAATTTTAGTCAACTGTACGACAAAAAATATTTATTTTACCTTTGGTGGTAAGAACATCATTCTTTTTGCAATATTTTTGCACTTAGCATCGCAGTGTGGTATAAAACAGTTTCTCATTTTGATTTTTGTATGTGTAATTAAATTATTTTAATTTTTAATGGCATCGGCATTCTACATCAAAAGCAAAACATTACAACAACTTCATAACAGTTGCGTTCACTTATATCTTCACCAAATAACAAGCGCGTTCACTCTAAAAAAATCTGAATTTTAAAGGATGCTGCCCATTCGATAAAACAAGATCGACGCCTTTTGAAAATGACGTCAACAATAAAATTGTGATTATGAAATTTATTTATTTTATTTAAATAAAAATCGATATTCGATATAGTAATTAAATTAAAATTAAAACACTGCGCTCACAGTACGCCGGACTGGTCCAAATGCAATCATTTGATTGGCACAAAATGTGACCGCGTTGTGTCCCGCGCAATGTAAACGGTGGCGTTCTAGTAATAGTTGAAATTGTTGAAGTCACTTTTTCGGTCGTGACCACAGCAACCGGACAAGTTCTTTGGACCTGTAATAAAATCGTATGTCATTTGTATAGGGCCACCACTCTTTTGATATTTAATAAATGAATAATAATAATAATAATAAATGCTTCCCTTATTTAAAGATTTCTACGTATCTGAATTGAAATGTTTGCGTATAATATATTTATAACATAAATGTCAACAAACAGAACTCGCATAAATATAAATTCACACATAACATGAAATTATAAAAAAAACAAACAAAAACAAGCAAAAAGACAATTGCATGCGGTAGATTTTTACAATGTATATTTTGCTTGTCACCCAAAAAAAAAACAAAAAAAATCAAACAAGCAATAATAACGAAAAAAATTTATTATAAGAAGATATATATATGATCTCGAAAAACAAAATTCCCACATAACATGATTCCAACACAGCATGTAAACATCCGAGATAACATGTTTTCCACATAACCAAATTTATTCATATATCATTCTTTTATTAGAAATTTTTTGTTTTATTTTTGCTTTTTTTATTTGTTTTTCTTTTGGGGGACAAGCAAAATATACCTTGTAAAAATCTTATTAGAGGATGTATTAGGGTATGTATCCCCGATCCCAAAACGTTTTTGTTGTCTGGAAAAGTCCCCTTAAGGGTTTGAGGAGGGTTTTAGGGTAAAAATGATCCTTTTTGAATGTTTTTTTTTGGGGGAAGTTGTAGAAGGGGATTTTTGAAGTACGGCTTATTATAGAAAAAGTTTTCACCTTTTTTCAATCTATTAAACTTATGTGTACTCCTTCACGTTCCCTAGGAAATTAGATTGGTATAAAAAAGATTTTTTTATCTGATAATTTAAAAAGGGTTTAGGTCATAGAGTACTATTCTACTTCCCAGAATCCGCCTTTTATAGTGTTGGTAATGTAAAGCATTGATGCCGCATTGATGATGTGCTACGTAGGCATCACGTTTCTTTTTATAAAACGTTTTTGCTCAAAGAGTACTTTTCTACTTCAATAATAATATATTTTACAAAATTAAAATTTAATTTACTAGGGTACGTGAAGGAGTACTAAAGTTTAATAAAAGGTGAAATTTTTTTCTATAATATGCCGTACTTCAAAAATCCCCTCCTCAAATTCACCCCCCACCAAAAATCATTTAAAAAGGGTATAATCGACCCTAAAAACCCATTAAACCCCTAAAGGGATTTTCAAGGCAAAAAACAATTTGGGATCGGGAAACATCCCCTAAAAATTTTTTTTGGGAGGGGGCGCTAAAGTACAGATTTATTAAAATCTACCACATCATGTTTCATGTTTTGTGGGAATCAAATTATGTAGGAAACATGTTTTGTGGGAATCCATATGTTATGTTGGAATTTATATTTATGCGAATTTTGTTTGTTGATATTTATGTTATATAGTACGCACTCTATTGAAATAGTGCACAAATACATTTTTATATTTATTTTAGTTAAATAATTTTTCGGTTTTATAAAAAAATGTTAACACAAGTTACTCAAACTCTTTACTTCTATTCCCAATAACATGTCAGCGTGTTTCCCCTCCTTGAAAGCTTTGTAATCGAGCATAGACTCTTTGAATTTTAAGAAATCTGTAAGTGTGAACAACATTTCAAATATCTCTCCATCAAGGCAATGTTGCATATTTCTTAAAAATGAAAAACATGTATTATATTTATTTTTTTGAATATAAATAATAATATAATATACTAACTTTAACTCTTTGGCAAACAAATCCATATTGAATGATCCCTCCATTACATACGTTATATTCTTAACAATGAAAGTTTCCATTTCTTGGGTGTAATTTTTAAATATATCTGTATAAATAATTTTATTCTCGTCAGTATCTTCAAATTCTCTGTAAAACGATTCCATGAGATGAGTTTGAAGTATCTGAAATTATGTTTGGGTATACAAAATAAAAAAGGAAAAAAGCAGATGAACGGAATACCTGAAATTCTTCGCTAACGACTATATCCTCGATATGTCCAACTACTTTATTAAAGTATTCAGAGGTAGACATCTTTCTATTATAGATTGAAATTAATAGAACTTCCAACACGCGTTTTTGCTTTAAAAGTATTATGTTATAATTTTTGTTTGATAATTTATTTAATTGTGTGTACAAAATTGAGATACAAAAAACATCACAAAACTATTTCGTTGTTTGTTTTGGTTAGTATTTTGTAACCATACCAACCGCGTCCAACGTCCAACCGATTACCGGCGGTAACGAATAAGCTTTTAGTAACAATTCACAATAATAATCAATAAAACAACTTTTCTTTTTCTTATGATATGAGTCTTATGACATATGATAAAGCGATATAATGAATAATTTTGAAATGGAATGAACCAGTAAGATCACGCCAAATTATAGTTAAATTTTATTTCTTTTTTTAGAGTTAGATTTAAATTTAAACTTAATGATAACGCATTTTTAGATACCAAAATCATATTTACCGAAAGGGTTTACAGTTAAATGTCACTTTTTTAAAGCAACTTCCATTCTTAAAATATATAGATATTTATATATACATACATACATGTTAACACAATTGTGTATTATATTTCTTAATTATTCAATATCAATATTCATATGAATAAGGGCTGATGTGTAATAGGCAATCCTCTTTCCTGATTCATCTGTTATATATAAAACCTTTAAACCTAAAGCAAATATACTTACAAATTTCATAATTTTATCATATAATTAGTTTAAAGTTTTGTGATTTCAGTGTATTCTTATTAAACTCATTTACTCTGCTGAAGTTAGGGTCAAGAAATTAGCATTACCATAAAAAATGTCCTCGCATAATCATCAACAGTCAAATTTGGACCCAAACTATTTACTTCGTATGCAAAACCTTCGCATTGATTCGACAAGCAACAGACACACAAGTTCTTTTCAAAATCAACATGTTTCCACAACAGAAAATAACCCCAGAGATCCTTATGCTTCGTACATTCATGCTAACGCATACGAACGTGCAACAAATGTGCCACTTGGAAAATGTGTACCTAAACCACCTGCCGGCGTGTACTTTAACAGTAATACGGCTAGTCCTACAAATTCGCTCAGTGGTTCCTCACAGCATTCGGGGAGTCCGCGAACAAGCTTAGTTGGAAACAATTCAAGCAGTTATGACACTCGCATTGCACCAGTTTATGAGAATATCGAATACTATGGACAACCAAATCCACCCGAGCACCCTTATTATGGTAGCTTTGAATCTGGTTACAAGAAGGCTCAACCACAAGTACCCCAAAACGGTGTTGCATTTCCAGCAGGATCTGCAGTTAGTGCTCGATTTGCACACACACCCCAACCAGAGCATGAAACGGTACCAATATATGAAAATTTGCCAACTGCGACAGGTATGTACATTGATTATACGAACATTTATATTTATTCCATATATATTATATAATAGCAGGACAACGCGCTCAGCCACAAGTGTCATCTCTCTCCACAAACAATTTTTATTATAACAATGATAACAGTGCTTCCAACTATGTCCCAGCAGAAGCCAACAGATATCAATTACCTTCAAATACATTGTCAAAAGTATCTTCGAACAATGGTACAATTACTCAACATTCCCATACCGCATCCAGCGCATCTACAACATCGTTGACTGAAACTAAAAATATGGCAAAGGTGCCAGTTTTACATAATTCTACCTATCATAATAATTCCAATACCCAGAAAAATATACCACTTGCAGTTGCTCAACAAACATTGGGCCAAAGGATCCCAAAATATGCATCTTATTTAGTAAGTGTAAAAATATATTTTCAATTAAAATTTGAAAATTCATACCGAAATATCTTACAGCCAACTTACGAGCAAAAAGTTTTGCCAGTTGCAATGAATATTTCCGTGAACCCAAGTTACATAGATGATTTTAACGGATCGGATTATGTGTGCATGAATGGAAGCACAAGTGCACAACAAGTACGAACACCAGCACCACAAATAACATACGCTCAAAAGTCAGTAAATATAGCAACGTCATCGCCTACTTTAATTGGTAGCCCCAAACATATTTCTGCTATTACTACTGTCGATCCACCATCACAACAAGCACCCATTGAACATGTGTCTGTATCACCGACACCCTCGCAAATGAGCTCTGAAAGTGGATCTGGAAAACGTAATTGATTTATATTTTTAAGTAACTATCAGAATATCAACAATATTATTTAGATAAAGTCTTGTCAAAGAATCTGTTACCGTACAATGTAACGCCACCACGACCAGCCGGTCCAACGGAAGCAGAACGTAAAATTGAAGAACTCACACGTCAATTAGAAGAAGAAATGGAACGAAACGAAGAGCAGGGCGAGTATTTTGGTAAGTTATTGCCCAAATGTTTTTTATTATAATTTAATGGCTTACATAATATTGTTTTATAAAGGAATATGTCATACGTGTGGGGAAAAAGTAACTGGAGCCGGTCAAGCATGCCAGGCTATGGGAAATCTGTATCACACAAACTGTTTTATATGTTGCTCGTGTGGACGCGCTTTAAGGGGCAAGGCATTTTATAATGTACATGGTCGCGTTTATTGCGAAGAAGATTACATGGTAAAATAAACAAATCTTTTTATTAGTTTTTTTGGCGTTATAAGTATTATTATATTTTTATTTTTCAGTACTCTGGATTCCAGCAAACCGCGGAGAAATGTGCAATTTGTGGTCATCTGATTATGGAAATGGTATTTTGAATATAATTACTTTTTACTTTTTAAATACTATATAATATTATTTTTATAGATCTTACAAGCTATGGGAAAATCATATCACCCTGGATGCTTCCGATGTTGTATTTGTAATGAATGTTTAGATGGAGTTCCATTCACGGTCGACGTAGACAATAAAATATATTGCGTAAACGATTATCACAGTATGTTTGCACCAAAATGTGCATGTTGTGGAAAAGGTTTGAGTTTGTTTTTAATTTGTGGACATAAAACTTAATTCTATATTTATTTGTTTTGATTAGGAATAACTCCTGTAGAAGGCACCGAAGAGACAGTGCGTGTGGTTTCAATGGACAAAGACTTTCATGTTGACTGTTACATTTGCGAGGAATGTGGCATGCAATTGACTGATGAACCTGACAAGCGATGTTATCCATACGAGGGTCAGCTCATGTGCCGAGCGTGTCATTTAAGAAAGATATCTTCTATGCAGCCACCTCATAGCCGTGTTGCGGAACCTATCTGTGCCACCTACCAATACATGGGATAGACCACACATATATTACATATATACTTTGTAACAATAATTGAATTATGACAACATTTTAAATACCTGACGACATATTATAGGCTTATTTAAATAATATTAGAACTACATAGATTTTATTAATCAGCTTCAATTATTTTAAATATTGTAGCTTCTGGTGTTTTATTATTTTTTAAATTTTATAAATGTTAGTTGTTAACTAATAAATTCTATTATGAATACTCTATAAAATAAATTAAAAGTAAACAACAACAAATAACTATATAGCGCACACAAATTCATTTTTTTTTGTATTTAAATTACACAATTTATAATACATAATATTATATACATTTCTTGAATATACTTCTTAATAAATATGGTGTTGCTGATTATTCCCTTTTATTATCTTTGGCTGAGGACGATGACTTGTCTTGAAGTTCTTCGATGCCACGTTTTACTTGGGCTTTCTTGTCGTCGTATATTTTTTTGAATTGTTCTTTCGAGAGAATTGGTCGAATGTATCCCCATTGCGATAGGTATTTTATAGACACTGTTGTTCCACCTATAAAGCGTTAAATTAGTAAAAGAAATTTGTTTATATGTAAATCTATTTTACATACCAATTGTCACCATATAACGTACCGGCGTTACAAGTTTATAACACATATAAGCAATTGCCAGATGACCCATTGTCGAGTCTTTAAGCTTATCAACAATGGTTTGCGATATATTCAAAGATTGCAGCAATGACGGAATGTCAACTCCACTAAAAAAATATTCCAAAAGTGATTATTTATTTATCCACTTTTTAAATTTTCAATTACCTTTGAGACAAGTAGTAAAAACCAACTAGCCAGCCAGTAGATGTTACGACATGAACAGGAACCAACACGTACCAATACTGTTTATACATTAGCTTAAATTTAGCCACTAGCCCCAATTGTTTCAAAGGTAATACATCTTCGGTATTTTTATCCTGAGGATCTTTATTGACCTGGCTAGAAGTCACCGCCGATAATGATAGTGCTCTACGATTCAGGGAAGTAATTACATTTGTATTACTTGCTATGAAAGTGCTATCTCCCAACCAGGATCGAGATATTTTCATAGATGATGTATTCGTAAGGAATCCGGTGCTCATTGCATTTGATGCCGGAGCTCTCCACACATGTGTAGATGATGTATTCAACTTCCAACAGGTTGAAAGTGCTTCATTGCGAAATAAAACCCTTAAATGTGACATTCTATTTACAAATAGTTTACTCATTGTTTTGGCTATTAATTTAACACATTGATATTATTGAATAGATAGATTTTAATAAATAACACTACAAAATGATAAAATTTATACTTTTTACACGAGAAATTATTAAAAATTTACTTTATTTTATTATAAATTATTTACATAGGGAAATGTCAATGTGGGTATTCTTCTTCTTATTATTTTACACACACAATTTATTATGTATTCCATCTAGCCAGTTATTTTTTGAAACATTTTCGCTGACTAATTTGAAAAAAATTCAAACAACTTGTACTTGTACTACAATTATTATTATTAGGCCGAATAATAATTCAAGTTCAACCCGTTGATCCATGTCGCATGGAACGATATGTTGTCAATGTCACCCCAGATTCAAATAAAAAACTTTATTATTATTTATTATTACAATTATGTACGTGGTGCACCCTGTATTAATTGCTACATTTTATTTTTTTGCGGCTTCAGCTAATTTATGTGCAAAATGTTTAATGTTGACATATTTGACAGTAGCACTGGCGATGCTCGATGCTCGACGCTCGATAGTATACACAGTTTTTATTTCACGTTACCGGAATTTAATTGTAAAGCGCGCCATTTAACAGGTATTCTTTCACTTTTTCTGCATTAAAACAATACATTTTATTATTCTATTATGTTATATTTATATTACAACATAATGTATTATGGTCGTATATGTTTAAATGTTTGTATACATGTTTTCAACATAATTAAAATAAAATATTTTTTGAGGTTAGTTTTGGAAAAGCAATTTTGTTTTCTAAAGAAGACAACATGGACTTTAATACTTTGTTACAACAAGCTCAAAAGCTTACAAACGAAACACAGGGCTCAGAGGAATTCCCTAGAGTTGAACGAACACTACCGCAAGTCTTGCAGGCAACGCATGAATTGCATTCGCGTGTAACTCAAACCGGTGCCCAGGATATCCAAGCGTATGTTTATATTTTTATTACTGACCATTTTAATATATACGATTTCTATTTCACAGCCACATATTGTTGGGATCCAAAGGAATCGAATTGCCGAAAATCTCTCAGAAATTAGAAACTCTTAGTTCCCGCAAAACGTTTGAGCCCTTAGATCCAATTGCAGACACCGACATTCAAAGTTTTCTGCGAAATGAAAAGGAAAATTCAATTTTAGCAGTTATTGAGGAAGTGCATAAAAACGTAAATAGTTAATAATCTATCATCGATAGAATTAGGTACAAGTCAAATTTTAATTGCAGTCATATCTATCTGCACAAAATCAAAAATGGGAACACATCATGAACGACTGGAAACAAGAAAAAGTTAAGCTAATGAATGCATTAATTGGACCCTCCCAAAACTGGATCGATATTCGAAAGGTACCGGAACAAACAATTTTGAACGAATCCACATTTGGCGGTAGATCTAGTTTAAACAATCAAGAAATGGCTTACGCTAGAGAAGTGTATGATTACAATCGACTTGTGAACGAAGGCGCACTACGACCAAGTCTTGTGCAGAAATTTGCATTGGTTGCGACAGGGTTCAATGATGCGGTAGGAATAAAAAAATAAACTTAATATATTTTTTTAGAATTTAAAAATTAAAAATTTAATTTTAGAAAGTCAATGAAATGTGGGAAATAATGAAGTACATGTCTAATGTGCCGCCATTTCCAAAAACACAGGATCCACTTAAATCAAGAAATCAAACTACTCAGTTCATTGATCAAGCCAAAAAATACCTGGAAAACCGGTAGGTTTTAAATATTTTATAAAAGATTTCAACTGAACTAATATTTCATGTAACAGCTATAAGGTGTTTATGTCTACGGTTATAACTGATCACTTAAGAGACGCTCAACGTGGTGGTGTTCCTAGTACCTTCAATTTGGTCAGTTCGTTTGTTGGTCTTCGGTTCAATAGTCCCAATACAAATCAAATAATTGGACTTCAAGACGGACATGTTGATGGAAAACCTTTGTGGCCCTTAGTATATTATTCGCTTCGATGTGGAGATATTCAATCGGCCCTGAAATGCATGGAACTGGCAGAGTAACTATACAATACATGTAAAAATACCCCTTTTCTATAAACAGACCTTTTAGGCCAGGACACGAAGAATTTGTACAAGTTCTGCAGGATAAGTTCAAGAAACCTGACCAAAAAATGAACTCTAAGCTAGAAATGCAAATTAAAATGCAATACAAACGTCAAATAAGGAATGCTACAGATCCATACAAGAGAGCCGTAATTATAATAGGATTTTCAATTACATCACACATTTCAATATTTCTTTTTTTCAGGTATACTGCATTATAGGATGCTGTGATGTCTCCGAGCAGCATTCTGAAGTAGCAAAGACTTCTGACGATTTTCTGTGGATTCAATTGTCAATGATTCGAAGTGAGTCCGATAACAATTCGGAATGTCTAACATATTCGGATTTACAGTCAATGATCCTTGAACAATATGGTGAAAAACATTTTAACGCAACGGAGCAACCTCATTTGTACTTCCAGGTATATATACATAAATATCTATATGAACTTTTAAAATTATTTTATAAATTCAATTAATTAGATTTTAGCTTTAACCGGACAGTTCGAACAAGCAATCGAATTTTTGTCACGATTTGAACGCTATCGCACACATGCAGTGCACATTGCACTTGCGCTGAGTGAGTTGTTTATGATAGGTGGTCCTAGAAATGTTCAGGAACCATTATGTAAGTACTTTTGATATATATCAGTTTTAATGTTTTAAAAATTTTAATAATTTTGTATTTTTTCGATAGTGTCTGTAGACATAGACGATCCAGTGCCGCTGAGACGAATTAATTTAGCCAGACTTGTTATGCTTTATGTGAGAAAGTTTGAGATCACTGATCCCGCGGAAGCATTACAATATTTCTTCTTTTTGAGGTAAGATAATAATTAAATTATTTTGAATCACAACTAAATGAAAAATTCTTTAGGAATATGACTGATCCGGAAGGTCGAAACTTGTTTCTGGTATGTGTATCAGATTTAGCCATAGAGTGTCGAGATTACGACCTACTTTTTGGTAAAATGCAAAGTAATGGCATTCGATCCAGGTAATGTGAACGACGTTTTATTAGGAGTTGCAAATTGTAATATAATTATTTTAATTTAAATTTCAGAGGACTAATTGATCAGTTTGACTCTATTAATATTGAAACTAAAAAAGCATGTGAAATGGTAGCTGATGAATTGGTTAAAAAAGGACTTTTTGAAGACGCTATTAAGTTGTTTGATTTAGCTGGTGTATGTATATTCAGTTCTAGTTTGCAACATTTAGTTTTAATTATACATGTTATGCATTTAGATTGAAGAGCAAGCCTTACGTTATCTTTCAATATTGTTGTCACAAGTTGTACATCAGCCAAGCAAAAAAGGCTCGTTGCGTGAGAGACTGCATTTGCTTGCTCTGGAGTTTTCACAAAGATACTCAGGTTTGTAAAATATAAAATATTACTTTATTGTAATCTAAATCTCTTCATTTTCTGTTAGGCAATGATTTTCATTGTGATCCCCAAACATTGTCAACAATAACGACATTACGGGATTTGGTGTCATTTTTTGATTTATATCACGACAAAAATCATCAGTTGGCATTAGAAATCCTATCAAAGACACAATTAGTTCCACTGTCCATGTGTGACCTGGATATCTGCGTACACAATTTTAAAAGGTATTTTGAATTTTGTTTGTAACGTGATAGCATAGTTTATATTTTCGTTTTTATTTAGACTTGGTGGTGAAATAAGCAAAGTATTCCCAGACTTGCTTTTAGCTACAATGGATATTCTATACAGTCAGTATAAAAATGTAAAAGGATCCAACAGTACATTCAACGAGGGTTCTAAGGATCGTGTATGTATTTTGTTTTTTTTTTTTTAAAAAACAACTTTTTTTAAGTAGTTTGTGTTATTTTATAGCAACTAGCTGATTTGCGAGAACAAGCCAAAGCGCTGACTAATATGGCTGCTACCGTTCCGTATCGGATGCCAGGAGATACGAATAGTCGTCTTGTTCAAACGGAAATATTAATGCATTGATAATTGAGTATTGTGTTTATTGATTATATAAATAAAATAAATCAAATGATAATTTATTTTATTTTAATTTATATAAAATCTTAAAGAAAAAAAAAAACAAGAGAGCTACGGAATTTTAAAATATTTCCTTTTTACGAAAAAATATAATAAAACTGCAGGAACTACTAATCAGAGTCAAAATGTACGTCATCGCTAGTGAAATTTAATTCTCTGAAATGACCTCCACCCCAGCACATAAATCAAGTGCAATTCTAATTTTTGTTTGGCTTTTTTTAGCTTGTCAGAAAAAGCATTTAGCAAAATGCACTGTTTGTTTTTTTTTTAATTTTTAAAATGCTTTTTAAGCATTTAAAAAAAATGCAAAAGGCTCACATAAAATGTACATTTTTCTAATGTCCTAGTACAAACACATTTTTTGTTTTTGATATTAAATATGGCCCTGACCATAACCATTGAAATATAGATTTTTTTTTTCTTAAATTTTATTGATTGTTTGTTTGAATAATGGGGCAGGGGTTTACATCTAATTTGGGGATACGAATAACAAATAAAAATAAATTGCACACGAAGGTTATTGGTTTGTATGTAATTGTGTATCTCTATAATAATGTCTGCAGAAGATGTCGCTGCCAAGATGATTCTTGTCTCAAAAGATTCAGAAAATCCCTCCTTTTTTAGTAGGGCTGTTAGTTCTCTTCTTTGGATCGTGGAGTTAGGACAGGAGAATAGTATATGGTCGACGGTTTCGTATGCTCCACATGTACATAGTGGACTGTCTGTGATGTCGAATCGATTAAGATGGTTTCGCAGAGTATAATGGTTAGCGACGATTCGGCAGGCTGTCCTTAGTTCGGCCCTACTCAATAACCCGGAGAACTTCTTGAACCACGTGTATAGTGATACTTTGGGAATAACAGAATGGCATAAGCGGCCTTTGTCCCCAAAGTCCCATCTTTGCTGCCATTGTACGATGGTTTTTTTTTCAGTGATGGTAAGTAGCTGGACCATTCTGGGCTCTCGGCAGATTCTGGGCCGTTGATTGAAGCGTCTTTTGCTAGCTCGTCTGCCGCTCGTTGCCGGGGATTTCTTTATTTGTTTTTATTCTGTATAACATTTATTTATGATTTTGTATGTTTCTCAATTAGGATCCAATTAGAAAATATTTTCATTGCGGAAATCATGGTAGATATTATATGTTGGATAAAATAAAATTTATTTGTGGTATTATAATGGTTTGAAAAAATAATATTAAAAATATTTATACAAAATCTAATTAAAATTGTCTTCTGAGGATATAACTAAAAAAAGAAGTAGTATATGTATAGTATAGTATGTTTCATTCAAAAATATTGTATTTTAAAATTAATAATAAATTTCACATTTAGAAAATTCTAGAAAGTTGAATATTTTTATTTATTTCCTTCATGATCGATCACAATCAAAAATAAGAAATTCAATATTATATTAGTGAGGTGAGGATAATGTATAGACATCAAAGACGAGTCTATCATAGTCTATGCACAAGTTTAAAATCAATTGGATAATAAGAAAGGGTTAATTAGCCGTTTTAAGATATATTGACATAGTTACAAAAGTGAAGGTAATAAATGATTAAAAAAAAATAATAGCAACATTTTTTTATATACGATCAATAATAAAAAAACATAATTACTTAATTAAATTATTTTCTTGTGTAACATTTGTGTAAATTTATAAAACAAAATCTTTAATTTAAAATATTTAGTTTTTATAATTATTTGCCAAGTTGCAAATGGATCAGATATGTGAAAGTGGGTGAAAAATAGCCGATAGATATATCGCCCGATCATGTTTATACCAAGTGAAATAAAAAGAATCTTTTTAAATACGCGCAAACAAATTTTATGGCACATTATTTTTTATAATACCAGCATAGCTAATATAAGACGACGTTTTATAATCCCGCGTATTCTGTCCGTCGTCCGTCCGTCATCTAGTATAAGGGCCTAAACCTTACGTCCTTGAGAATTGAAATTAAAAACACAACTAGGTGTAAAAGAAAAAAGAAAATAAAATCCCGGATATGATATCCGAATTATTTTTAGTAGATACTAATTTAAAAATAAATGCCCGTTTTAACTTTTTTGGTTTACGCAGAAAAATATTTTACAGTTTTGTTTTACTTGTATAATTAAATCTATATATTATATGTCCAGTAGAATATCTATATGTATTGTAAGCTTGAGACACTATTGTGTCTCGTAAATTTATCTCTTTATTTTAACAACCCTTTACAGGGAAGAAGTGGAGGTCTTTCGGCAAAGCTGATAGGACCTGGATCAATGGAGACAGATGTGCCAACCGAACCTTTGCGATCGGTAAAAACATCCAAACCAGAAGTGACCTGTGTCACTAGACGTATTGTCAGTAAAGGTGGAGGACGATACAAAAT
>JAAAKO020006195.1:0-19682 GCA_010015015.2 Bolitophila cinerea | reverse complement strand
CCCCCCTGAGGAGTGCCTCTTTTTGCCAAGACCCTAACGGTTTCACCTCCTGTATCAGAGTGGACGATTCTATGTTTTAGCATAGAATCAATCCATCTAGTGACTGTTGGACTAACGCGATGTGCGGAGCAAGCCTTCTGGACTGCACCAAAGGAAACGTTGTTAAACGCTCCTTCGATATCTAGGAAAGTCCCGAGAGCCATTTCCTTGTCGTCCAGGGCTTTTTCCGCCCTCGCTACTAGCTTGTGCAGAGCAGATTCAACTGATCTACCAGTCTGGTAGGCATGCTGATTGCAATGCAGGGGATAATCAGTTAAGACCTCGTCTCTAATATGTCTATCTACAATGCGTTCGAGAGACTTAATGAAGAACGATGTCATACTGATTGGTCTAAATGACTTGGTGGTTACATAATTGGACTGACCTGGTTTGGGGATGAACGCTACGCGAACATTCCTCCAGGTGTCTGGTATATAACCAAAAGCCAAGCATCCTCTAAATATCGATAGGAGAGGTTTTTTGATAAGACCTAAGCAGTTCTGGAGGACAACGGGGAAAATCTCATCAACTCCTTGGGATTTGTGCGGTGCAAACGTATTGATCGCCCATTCGATCTTTTCTTCACTTATGATGGACTTCCCAGTGTACTTGAGAGCCACCGGTAACGAAGGGGATCTCCGCTACCATAGTCTCTTCCAGTGACTCGCATTCCGGGAAGTGTACCTTCAGTAAGCACGATGCTACTTCTTTCTTGGAAGTTGTGTACGAACTATCAGGGAGAACGAAAGGCACATACACTCCGGGAATACTCATAACCAGTGAGACGATCATAGGTGGATCGGTTGAAATATAGTGATCTTCATCGAAAGAAAATCTATCAATGAAAAAAGTTCGTGTACCACACCCTCCCATCTATTGGATGAAGTGTACCGCAGATCTAATCCTCTCTCGGAATATTGACTAAAAACATTATTCCAAAGCGAAAACCTGGAATGAAGTAGTCTTACAGCTTCCCAAATTTGTGCCTAAGAATCCAGAACTTCCAACATCCCCTGAGATATCGTATATTATTATGTGCCTTCAATCTTAGCTTCCGCCGCGATGAAGAGGTGACAGGCCCAATAGGACTTTTAAAGCAGATTTGGGACTGATTATCATGGCACTAGATATTAAAACCAATAGTTGGAATATCTTTAATTGCCTTTTGGCCGATAACCTCAAAACTCTATGCCACCACATGGTAATGACGTAGGCTGCGTGGGATTTAATTATATCAGAACCAGTGGACCACTTCGATGGACAACCACAATCCTTGCAGCATTGCTGGCATGCGTGAATTTGTGTCATATGATCGGCACCAGAAAACCGTGTCGAAAATCCTGCCTTCTGAGTGCAAAGGTAACCTGCAAATCTTTGATAATGCGAGCGGCGAAATAGGCGAAATAGCAGACTTACCGCGTTTTATAGGCACGATAGATTGCACGCATATAAAAGTTCGCTTTTCGAATAAACAAAATAAATCCAAAATAATTATTTATTTTAAACAAACAGGGCAAACTTTTTCGTTACTAGGCACAAATGTACTGGCTGGGTATCCGGGTTCCACTATTTAACGTTTGCCTGCTTTTTGCCACTGCCGCGCCGCTCCGATTTAAATTGTTCCGCCAGGAGGGAATTCCATCTCAGCGGCACGTTGTCCAAATTGTGATTGTATCGTGGCCATTGATACAAGCTAATCGTGGCTCTAGCATCTGTTTGCGAGTTTCCAGAAGGCGTTTAAATTATTTTGTTCTTGTTTGTTTGGATTAGACTGAACAATATTTTCCGGTTCATTATTCTCTTATTGTGGTCATGGTTTTTAAAATTCCTAGGACTACTAATCAGAGCTGTCTTGATGACAATATGTTGCATCAGAAGCAACACAAGTAACCAATTCCTGTATATTTGCTGTAAAGTTGCTATTATTGTACATTTAAAGGAACCTATTAAAGGTAGATCTGCTATTGTATTATTAAAGTAGGCCATTTAAAGCTAAGTGGCTAAAAGCTATATTAAAGGAATCAAAGCTTTTATTTAACTGTAAATAAAGGAAAATAGTCTAAGTAAAACTATATAGCAAAATTAAAGAAAATGGTTGTAGTTGCTATATATTACCTGTTAAAGGCTAGTATGTAGTTTGCGATTACATCAGATTACCATACAAAATTCAGCTGCAATTACGAAAAAATTACGTAAAAAGTAAAAAGTAAGCTCAATCGGTACGCTGCTAAAGATTACGAAAAGATTAGAGCTTCGGCGCAAATTCAAAAGTCTACACTCACAATTTTACGCGAAAAAATTATCATCACATTATTTCACCGTGAAATCGGAGTTGGACAATATACATTGTAGTTTGCAGATGATTGATTAAGATGTCGATGGAAATATGGTGCAGTCGATGTTTCCGTGAGGTTTGTGGTGCTTTCAGTTGTGCCAAGTCCGGTCGATTGCTATTTCGGTAGCATTTTCTATACGATAAGACTTCTTATATAGCCGAACATGCGCCAATATAAAAGCCGATGAAAATATCATGTTTATGGTTTTGGGTAAAATTGTATATGCCTCCGGATTTTAAACACATTTTCAGGGAAAGGTTAAAAAAAGTTAACAAACAAAAATGTTGTTCATATTTTTTACGGTGCACTTTTTTAAACACCCTATCTTCCCAATTTTGTCATAACATAACAGCATATTCAAAGAGAAATGTTATGTTAATCTCTACTCGAAATTATTCCACGGTGGAGAGTTGTGGAGCTATGTAGGAACACTTCAAAGTAACTTTAAAAAGGGTAATTTTAAGGAACTGTTTTTTTTCAAATTTATTAAATTTATTACAGCGTCCATTGCTCATCTTCTGCAGTGGTTACATTAGCAGACGCTCGTTCAAGCAAATTCACTGAAGCCGTTTGTCAAGAAATAAATTGAGCTTTTTTAGATTGTCTATTGTGGTGATGCTATTGCTATATGTTAAGTGCAGAAACGACAGCCATAAGTAATTGCAATTAACCGGAACTGATTTATTATTTAATTCCATGTTTGCATAACGTCATTGGTTTGTTCAAAATCTCTATATGCTTAAACTGTCACTGAATTAAAATGATTTTTGTCACCTAATAACACATTGGCTTACATATCATATTTATATTATATAATGTGCTTTATTTAATTCGGAACCATTTTATTGCAAAAATTAGTGAACAATCCGATGACCTAGATGGGCGAAGATAGTAATTATCATTTAACTTTAAATTGAAGATTTTGAAAAAGCGACCTCTTCGAACAGCAACACAAGCATCATCCGATAACTAAGATGAGCGAAGATAAGAATGTCCATTTATCTTTAAATTGAAGAGAGTAACTCACATCATTTGATAACCAAAATTTGGCACTTGTATTTTCGAATGTTATAAGATAAATTAAAAGTACAACTAACATTACCTGTACATAAACTCTGCCCCGTTATCACATGAAAAAGCATTAATATTAAAAAAAAATTGACCGTGTAAGAAACAGCTGTTTTTGAGGTAACATATTTGAAAAATGATTATGGTCAAAATAATCGGAAATTGTAGTCGGTTGCTGTTTTTCAGTGTTGGAAGGAATCATATAAGAATTCTTGGCAGCAAAGAATGTTTTCTTTAAAATAAAAACTTTCAGAATTGTGGCCCAATGGAAATAACTCAATTCAAGTTTTATAAAGAATTTGAATCAAATCGTTATTTTAAAAATTATGTTTCTCAAATATTTTTTTGTTACTATAAACTCCTCAAAACAAATAAAGCAACACCTGGTTACAGACGGGACGATCGGTAACAGATTTTGTTTTTATTAGCATATTAGCATTGTTTTATGTATAGTTTTGGGAAGATGTTTTAGTCATTATTTTCCACACATTACATTCTATGTTATGATAAAATAAGCTCAAACAATACAAAAAAAATTAATTGAATGATAAATGATTCTTATATTAGACCATAAACTTACCTAAATTAATCCTACGATGCAAATTTTGGAAGTTATGACACTTTAAATTTGTTTGTACTTTTTTATAATTTCTGACACGAGAACGTGCCATGCAAAATGTACCGTGTGAGAAACAACTGTTTTCGACATAGACTTTAATATATAGACACGAAATGGATCAGTTTTAAAATTATAGTCTATATATTAGCTAAAATTTATTTTTTTAAAATACCACGAATATTATAGGAAATATTAATAATATCGAAAATAGATTAACAAATACTTCGATTTTTTTGCGATTATTAAAATATTGAATTTTTATGAAAAATATCAAGAATATGAAATATTATAATACATTATTATCAAAAATATAGAAAATATATACAATGAATTTAAAAAATATTTATTATTACTAACAAATATTAAAAATACTATTGTAAGATTTGAAAAATATAGAAAATGTATTCGCTAATATTATAAATAATTTTTATATTACGAAATATACAAAATATTTTGAATATTATTAGTAATATAATATAATACGGTGTACATGATTATTCCAAGTAATTTTCCTCTCGGCGGCTTCATATTGTTGATATTTTAAGTAGGCATTTATTCCGTCAGCAGTTTGGTATGATATAGGCAATGTTTTAAAAAAATCTACCAAAAAAGCTTATTTATAGGCAATTTGTCATACGTATAAATTGTTTTTGAAGTAAAGAGATTTTTGTGCTGCGGAAATCGTTATCGTTATGATGTCTTGTAGTTATTTATTTAAATTACGGTAACTCCAAGAAAAAATACCACACAGTAAAAAAAGTATAGAAATATGAAGAAAACCAATTCAAGATTCGGTAGTCATTGTAGAAGGATCAAGCTTTAACCAAAGAACTGTGTATTCATATAAATTTAATAAGTTGTTTTATCAAATCAGAGCCCTTACAGAAATATTAATTCAAACCTACATTTTATTTATCCATATTTTCATACCTTTTATCGTCTAGACTTTTCATAGATCGATAATTAACTTACGAAATTAGCTAGATCTATCAGAAAAATATGTTTAAATTAGAATACAAATTTAAAAAGGGCCAGACCCATGAGGTACAAATACGATGTGTACTACACAAAACCCTTATAATTATCTTTGTTTAGGGTTTTTCGTCCTGATATTTTTATAGATCGATAACAAATAAAATGTTAGGAAGGTTCACAAAATTATAATTATCTATATATAAATTATAAATAAAATAAAAAGCCTGACCCATGTGTCTAACGGAGGGTTTATTTAGAAGCAGTAATAGGAAAGTTTAGGAAAGTATTAGGCTTTAAGATCGACAAATCGATAAAATTCATCCTTTTTTCTAAGTGTGTATTCCGATTATATTCCTTTTAAAAAAGCTAAAAAACGTACCGTTAAATTAAGCATGAGCTTGACGCACACATCTTATTTTTAAACAATGCATTTTTGTTTAAGTCGAATTGCTCGCGCTCTTAGAATTAATATGTTAAATATGTAATCCTTACAATTTTATTTCGTCTAAATACAGAACATATAAAATTATTTCTAAAAATGTCTTAATTTTAAGCAAGTTTAAATGAGAGAATTTAATAGTTCTAAAACGCAAAAGCTTTTTGTAAATATTTATAAGTTTATTTAACAGTATTAAAATTTCAACATCTGTTGTGTTTCACCCTAAATTATATAGTTATGCGTACAAACTGCATCACTGCCAAGCAGCTACACACAACATCATTGTGGTGCTTGCTAAGTTGCAAATAGACATTACTCTTATCCAAGAACCTTGGCATGGAAAAGGTAAAGTGCGAGGTATGAAAATACCAGGATACTCTACTTTCTCCAAACCAACAAAAGGAAGGATAAGAACCTGTCTAATATATCCACTAAAACTCTCTCAAAAGATCAGAGCAAACACTTAAGTTTGTTGGACCTTCCAAACGGACTCTTTTCAGAAACGATGGAGGCATCATACAAGCATCTTATGAGCGTACACTTTCCAGACTGTGTTTTTTTAAATAGCCAACCACCTGACAATTATTTTGCACAGAAGTCGGCCTCCAGAGTAACGCTGGCAACTAGCCACCAGCTTAACATCAACAAATTCGGTCAAATTCGATCAATTGGGCCATTAAATCATTTCTTTTCTACAAATCAGCAGGGCCAGATGGAATTTTGTCCATCTATGTTACAGAATGCAGGGGAAACTGTATTAGAGAGACTAACTGAACTGTTACAGGCGAGTATAGCTCTGTGATATATTCCAACACCAATATATACCTAAGCCTGGTACCCCATAACATTTTCCGTACACAAAAACACAAAGAGAAGAAGAGAGAAAAGAGATTTTTGGAGATTTTTACAAGGTATAGTTTACCTATCACCAAAGAATCTTATACAAACGCAAATGCATTCAGACCAATAAGTCTCACCTCATTTGTCTTAAAAAAAACACTTGAAAGAATATGTGATAGACATATAGAGACGTTTCTCTTGAAGATGTGCAACTCAGCAATGGGCAGCATGCCTATCTAGCCGGCAGGTTAACTGAAACAGCTCTACATTATGGCATCTTTAAAATCGAAAAAGCACTTCTATACAATGAAATGATGCTTGCCACTTTCTTAGACATTGAAGGAGCTTTCAACAAAATTAACTACAACTCACTGCACATTGCAGCAAAGAAATTTAACATCAATAATACTTTGATCAAATGGATACTCAGCATGCTGAACTGTCGTACAATTCAGGTTGAATCCAATAACATTTCCATAATGCCTTCGGTCACGAGGGGTTGTCCACAGGGAGGGGTTCTGCACCCACTGATGTGGTGCATAGTGATTGATAGTTAAACTAAATGCACTTGGCTATTACACAATTGGCTATGCAGACGATATTACCATACTAACTATAGGTAGTCACCATAGTGGCCTCATGGTTTTTTCTTTGTAAGCAGGAAGGTTATGCGAGGGTTAGCATAGGTCCTTATGATATTCTCTGTTCGGAGCCAGACCAGTGAATGTCAGGAATGTTCCATCTGAGCGTGCCTTGAGACCTGCCAAGGTTTTAACGAAACGGAATCGTCTGCAATATTAGCCTTATAGACATTTTTACAATATACCACTATTGTTTATTGAGGTAATAGAATATTGTTGACGTCAGCCCAAATCATCAAATCGATTCCGAATTCCAGGTTCCGTTCCACAGGTGTATAATTGGATTCTGATCCACTCCGGTTAATTTATTTCACCGGAACCAACATAATATTATATGTAGGCTTTCCCCTATTCGCCACCGGTCAGGGTTTTCCCCTATCCGCCACCGGTCAGGGTTTTCCCCTATCCGCCACTTGGGGACATGCCCGATGGGAGATTCAGTCCACTCTATGGGGTGTGTGTGTTATATACCAGCGACAATCATTTGGTACCCCAGTGTTCCCCGCGAGACCCGCGATAGTCATCAAGAAATAATACAAGCAAACGAAAAAATATCGTAGTACTCTTAAGGCCGTTTTATTCACGTAGCTCTAAAGTTAGAGCCGCCTTAGAGCGGGGACTTTTTTAACCGCAGCAACAATTCGACTCTAACGAGTTAGAGCTGTCATTTTAGACTTTGCTCTAGCTTACAGTCAGCTCTAACTTAGGTAGTCGAAAACAACTACCTAAGGATTTTAGAGTCAAGGTTTTTTGGTTTGGAGCGATACTCTAGCGTTTTCATTTTATTCAATCATGTTTGAAATTGTCGATTTGTTATTTTAATGCAAGACACTTTCCTGTAAAATAATATTGTGACCAAACCTTAAAAATTGAGGTGGGTGTTTCTAACAAATTATTGAATGCTATTCAGTAAAAAGTTCAGTATTTAGAAGACGTTTGATATAGTAAAATATTTTTTTGACCGTTCCAAAGAATTTCTAGCTTTTTTGACCTGTTCAATGCCTGGTTAGTATTTACAGAACGTCTCAAACATCAATTCAGACTGTCAGGTGCCAAAATCTTGCCAAAACAGGAACTCAGAGCTCAAATTTCTGCTATACACTATCTCGTTATAAAAAATGTAAAAAGTCACAAAAGAATTGCCTGTGGGCAACAGCAGTTCGTCTGGAGAAACATGGAAGTTCTATAGTATAAAGAGAGAGCTAACAAACCCTAAAAATAAAACTAGGCATGACTTTAAAGATGTCAGTGGTAGCCCGTGCACGTCCATTCTCGAAACAGATTGAACATTTTTGATCAAGTGTCCAACAGAGAGCTATAACCAGAAATTCCTTAGTTAAACTGCTTTAATATTTATTCTATCCTCGCAACCAACTGCAATTGAAAAATCGTGTCCGTTATTTTAAAAATCTCCTCCCAATGCTTAAAAAAGATGTTATGCTATATAAAGGCAGCTGGAAAGAAGACCGATCAAAAGCCTAGACTGGTCCGTTACGAGTCCACATGGGAAAGGTTGAGGGCACGCTGGCACAATCGTACAAATAAGTTCAGGGTGCCGATTAAGGAAGTAGGCTCACGTTCATAGTTGTATTTACATAAAAAACGTGCGTTTTCCGGGGACACCACAGACGTTACATCCGGAAGACCTCAGCGGACAATAATGGGGCACCTGTGCAGCTGTTGGGGGCATCTCCATATAGCCAGTGCCGCAGCATTATATCAATTATTTTAGTGCGTGTGTGTGGTGAATGTAAGCATACAAAAATCAAATCTCTGTCAGATTGCTGCAATTCTTGTAAATTTCCCAGGGATATATTTAGAGCGGCTCTACAGTTAGAGCTGCGACTATAGAGCGTACCTCAGCTCTAAATCATGTCAATAAAACCAAACTTTAGAACGTGTACTAAATGTAGGCTCTAAGCTAGAGCAAGTCCTAACTCTAAACTGATTTAGAGCCGCTCTAAGCGATTTTAGAACGTCGTGAATAAAACGGCCCTAAAAAACGTTAGTGCTGCTAACAATCTAAATCAAAGGGTTAGTTGGAGTAATTTTATTATTTTTTGTTATAGGAACAGCATTTATAGGATATGTTTTACCTTAAGGACAAATATCCTTTTGAGGAGCTACTGCGTAATTACAATTTTATTATCTGCTGACCCTTATTTAGGATTATAATATTTAGATAGTACAATTGGTTTGCGGTGGATTTGTTGTTGATAATTCAAAATTAACACATTTTTTTACTATTCACTTTTTATTACCTTTTATAATAATACGATATAATACCTATCCTATTTAAGTATTGGAAATGTTCTAGCATTTGTAAAATAATACTAGTATTTTATTTTTTTCGAAATTAAACAAAAAAAGCTTGATATTATTAGAAAACCACATTTCGAAACTGCAAGCAAAGTAGTTAGAGCGAGAGGAACTACCACGAAGCAGAGATGGCATTTATATTTTGAAAGTTGTTGTTTTTAAACGAGCGAAGCGCTAAGCTCATGCACGTGCTTGCGCTTGTTTTCAGCGTTTCTGGATAGTAACATTATTTAAATAACCTTAAAAAATCGTCGGAAATGGGCATTTCAGTTTTTTTTTAAATGTTACTATTTTTGCAAGAAGCTAGTACAATTTTTCAATAAATTGTAGGTAACAGCATTAAAATACTTTGCAAAAATAAAACTAAAAATTCAAGTAAAATAAACAATATAAGAAATCTTCTTATTTTCGGCGTACATCCTCTTTCGCACTTCCGATCTTTTGTATAAGCTATTATACATCTGTGTTCGAGATACCAAACCGAAGTTATAGCTTAGAAAAACTTCACTTAACCCTCACCTTTGCACACCCGCTGCTGTAAAAAAACTTCCAGTGATAAAAAATAATTAGCAAGTCGTGGGTTTTATAATATGTTTAAAAGATACAAAGAACGAATTTCATATATATATATATTTTTCCTAAAAATTAGAATTTATTTTTCTAGATAGAATTTTTCTTTTTATTTGTTCAATATAATTGTTATAACTTTACATAAACATTAGTTTTATAATATATTTTTCTAAAATAGTATATTGTTAGTGTGTGTGTTTTTTTGGTTTGAGGTTGCATCATTATATACTTTTTATTCAGTTTTAATTGTATAATTTTTAATAGATTTTCCATTTCGTTTTCATTGTTCTTTTTCTTTGTTGTTTTTTGTAGTTTTTTTGTTGTTATTAATTTTTTTATTAAGACAGATAGGGAAGGCACAGGAGAGAAATTGACTGAAAACTTTTTAGAACCTTTTTTCATTTATATATAATATTTTATGTATAAATAGATTTTTAACAGTATGTATTTGTATATAATTTATAATAATATAGTGCCTATGTGCATTTCTCGCTACCTTTCACCGCGCCCCTCATCACAATTACATTTATTTTAAATGGCTACATGAAATAACTCCCAATGAAAAATATCCCTAATTTAAAATTGGTTTAGGAAATGTATGTCCACATTTTGATACTATTTAAAGTTATGCAAATTCTCAAAATTTAAGTACACTATATGAAACACATTTAATTTTATTTTTCCATTTTATGAAAACATTTTAAATGTTTAGCTTTTAATTGGCTACATTTTTCGTGGAGTCTTTCATAAATATACATAATATTTCAGAGAATCAATGTTTGAGCTTTGAGGATTGGCGCGAGGGATGAAAGGAACTCGATTTTGCGTGCAGCATAAAACACTACAGACTGCACACAAACAGAGTAATTTTACCTATAACTTTGATTATTGCCTAAAAGTAAACTGTCCTAATTTATAGTACTAAAAAACGACACTCTAAAATATGGCGCACTAATTGCTCTAACCTAAGATTAATAACACACTTTTTAATAGCTATAGTCAAATACGAAAACCGTTTGTATGTGAAATGAAAATGTGCTTTTTTGAGTGTATAGGAGGTGCGTAGTGGTCGTTTACAGTGTATTACTGTCATTTTTAACAGTGTGTGTTTTGTGTGTATAAATATATAGTATAGTATAGATTGTTCGTTTGGAAGACAGTATCTAGAAAATTAATATAGAAATGAGGGTGTTGTTATTTACACAAAAAAATGAGTAAGAGTATATAGTTTTGATTCGATGACATTTTATGTGTTTTTAGATTGCTTTTGAAAGGCTGTCATTTGCATTGACGATGTACATTGTACACTGTGTGTATATATAAAGTACAGTTATAAATATAATAACAAAAACATTATCTACTGACAAACATTTGCATATATACAATAAATTTATCATTTCTAATGACCGTTTTAATTGTTATTTAAGGTTTTGTCAAAAATAACTAGATGTCAATGTTTACAATAATATTTAAGTACAGATATATTACAACTAAATGTACTAAAATAACACCAACATGTATTTAAGTAGTTTTTTGCACTACTGCAGTAAAGCAAAATATTGCATTTGCAATATCATCCCGCAGAATCACAGTCCGACGCCATTTTGTTGTTATGGTTTTTTTGTAAATCTGACGATACAGCAGAAAAGGTAGCTTGTGTATATAGAAGGTCTAAAAGTTGCGTTTTTTGTTTTGTTGTTATTATTATAATATTATTATTTCTAATTTAATAGAATAATTCTATAGAATTCTTTACTATGTATTTTATAGTATAAATATATACTGTATTGCGTCTAATAAACGCTTCTATAAGTGTATATTTATGGCTAAAGATAATTTGTGGCTAAGTTTCAGCCCTACATATAAATATTGCTCCATATTTTTTATATAATTATATTGTTGATTATAATAGTTGTTTTTCGTAGAGAGTTTTTTGTTTGTGATTTAATTGTATTTAATTTATTTTCGAAACATTTTCCTTTATCGATAATCTCATATCGTAATATTTGACAGGTACAATATACAATAATCTGTCATTATCATCGATACATTTATTTTCGATTATAAACTTGGAGCACGCAGAATACGTTTTCTGACATCTTAAATATTTGTAGACGACTGATTTGGGGATTTGCTAAGCAGTAATTGATTGTAGTCGAAGTGGTCGTTGCTCTCGCTACTGGTTTTATCAAGTTTGCGCCGTTCAGAGATGATGCGCAATAACTCTGATGAGTCAGACTTGCTGATCTTATCTGTTTTATCAACAGGCTTTAGAGTTGACATCTCCTTTTGATCCCAGCCGCAACTGCGTGACAGTATCAATGCTGTGGCAGGAAGTTTAACTACGAGTGTTGTGTCGCTGGTGGTGGGAAGCAGCAGTGAGTTCTCGTCGATCTCAAAGTCTTCATCCATTGACTTTTGCTTCGTTAGCAAAGGTTTACTATTGGTTCCTGCAACGGTTCGAGTGCGGGCCTGCAGTTTGGGCACTGACAGAAATGACCGAGGAACACCACTGCCAGTCGCTAGCCCACTTGTAATATCTGCCTTAGATTGTTGATCAAGTTCAGAACGAGCAGGCATAACTACCTTTTCAAACTTGACCACATTCTCCTCAGCTGTCTCTGAGGCAATCTCAAGCTTACTTCGAACTTGTCCACTGCTACCTTTCTCAAGTTTCCATGGAAGATTATCACAGCTCATTCGCTTCACGTCATTGCGCAACTTGCATCTGCCCGCATCCTCATCCAAAGACATGTCTTTGCTGAATTTCCTTCGCCATCCCGCTCGTTTAGAGCTAGCACTATTCTTCGATTCCGATTCACTCTTTCCTCCAGCGCTTATCTCTAGTTCTCCATCACCATTTATACCAATTTCTCCTGCTTCTGATATGCTGTTCTTTTCATCAAACATATTAGAACGAGTTTGATTAAGATAGTGCATTGTCTGACGTCGCTGGGCATTAAACTTGTTCTCAAACACAGGCGTATTGTAGGTGAAATTCGGTGGTAGCGATAGAATTTTTGCCAATGGTCTTTTTTGGAATAGACTTGCATCTTCCTGTAGTTGCATGCATAGTGCCTGTTCCTCTTCAAACTCTTGCTCTTGCTGGAACTCACGCTCTAATTCGGTATCCATGTCCTGTTCATCCTCCATTTGTTTGTGGCTTTCCTCTAGGTGTTTCATAAGAACTGCCACTACTACATTGACCAGCACAAACTGAGCCATCAGCACAAAGATAACAAAGAAGATCGGAGCAATAACGCTACTTACGCAGCAGTTCTTGACACAGTCCGCTGCGTCATCACATTCATCGCGTAGCGTGTCCTTCATAATACCATTCCAGTTGTCACCGGTAGCCACACGGAACAGTGTCAAGAAAGCCATGCCAAAGTTAGCGAAATGTGCGTGTTCCCCTAGTCCCTGGCATGGGTGCTCGTCCGAGCACTCTAGACGACCAAAAAGCTCCACGCCAAGGGCAGCAAAGATAAAGAACAATAGAAAGAAGAGTAGGCCTAAGTTTCCAACCTAGGTGTATCAATGTTATAGTATGTAAACCTTATAATTCTGCAAGTAAACTAACCTGTGGTAATGCTTGCATCACTGTATCTAGCAATGCTCGAATTCCTTTCGCCATCTTCAGAAGCTTCAAAACCCGAGCAATTCGCATTACACGCATCACACGAATAATTGTCGGATTGATCGGTATAATATTTGTTTCCAATTCCTCGAGAACAATTCCAACAACTGACAGTATCACAATCAGCACGTCTAGCTGGTTCCATTTCTCCTTCAGGTAGATCTTAAATCCCAACGCAACCAGTTTCATGATTGCCTCAAGTATAAATACAGCAGTAAAAAAGTAATTGAAGATCTTCAGTGCGTACTCCAGTGCAATGGGCATCATGTAGTACTCCAGTGCCATTGTGATCACGTTCAATCCGATCACGGCGGCGATGGCCAAGTCAAAGTATTTTGAAGTGACGACATTGTGTACAAAAAGTCGCATAGCCGAGTAATTAGTGTAGTATGGAGGCTCGTGCATTCCTTAAAAGAAAAAATAAAGATTATAAGAAACAATATCAATAAATGTTGGTCTAGAGGATGAAATTTAAAGGAATAAATGGGATATAGGATTAACAAAAGGGAGAGGGTAGTTATAGTATTCCAGTGTAACGCACGCCCGCCCCACTCGAAATACTACAACTTACTTCTCCGCTTCTTCTCCATTTGCAAAGCTCGCTTGGCAGCTCGACGGATCTTCTCTTCCTTCTCTTGCTCTTCACGGCACCTATGGAAATTCTCCACCACCACGCCCACAAACATGTTCAACACAAAGAATCCAACCAGTAAGATGAATGCAATGAAGTACAGTAGGCGCCACTCGTTAAAATTAACAACCGGCTGTTGGTCAACACCAACAGCGTCCAGTCCTGTGTACATGATGTTCACCCATCCATCGCGTGAGGACAACACGAACAAGGACATTAGAGCTTTGCCCAGATCGTCAAAGTTGTACTTTCGATTGATCCACACGTTGCCGTCAATGTTCAGGCAGTCGGTCTTGTTTTTCACCTCCTTTATGTTAATGCCCTCACAATAGAAGAAGGTTCCCTTGAATAGTTGCACTCCAAGGATACCAAAGATTATGAAGAACGTACAACATATAAGCACAATATTGCCGATGGGTCGCAGTGAAGACAGCAGTGTTTGTACAACGAGTTTCAATCCTGGTGCCCGGTTGATGACGCGCAAAGGACGCAGCGATCGAAGCAATCGAAATACCTGATAGTATATATATTTTATTAGGAAAAAAAGTTTTTGTTAATTATAAATGATGGTATAATTACTCTTAAAATTCCAAAAATTCGAGGACTGGAATCGCTGACCAACGACATCAGTAAATCGATTATCGAAATGCTTACTAAAGAACCGTCCATGATGTTCCAACCAGAGTTAAAATATGCATCATCTCCATAGAACATGCCAGCGGCCACAACCTAAATCGCAAAATAGACACCATAAAATGTATTTATCTACAGTGAAGAAGACAAGAAAATCCACGAACCTTTACGAACATTTCCACAGTAAACACTGCCGTAAACACATAATTAGCAGTTGCCAGGAAATATCGCTCTGGGCAATTTGGCGGTATATTTGGTCGTTCCATGGCCAACGTGATACAATTTAATGCTATGAATAACAGGATAACGTTATCGAACCACTTTTGGTTCACAAACCAGCTGCAGATTTGTCTAAATCTAAAAAAAGAAAATTAGATGAACACACATAAACAACTTAAAAGGACCTACCCATTATCCTCTGAAAATATATACAACGAGTATCGATCGCGTTCCTCGATAAACTCTTGAGGACGTAGCAGCATCAACAGGGCTTTAAATGAGAATCTTCCGTGCTGTGGCATAGATTGCGGTGTGCCGCTTGTCGGAATGCCACCAGCATTGCTGTCCGCATCACCATGAATGTTTGTTAGAGATTTCTGAATATTCGCTAGATCAATTTTGGAGCTAATAAACTCTGTGCTTTTCTTTAGATTTTCTAGATTGCACATATTTATGTTAGACGATTTTTCAAACACCTGTTCAATGGAAGACATGCGTCGCCTATAGTTCGGTGTGTTTGTGTTCAAATTCTTGTCAGACGTATGCCGTCGATTCAGGTGGTCCAGCAGTTGCTGTGAATTGTTAATCATAGCAGAGCTTCGGCGTGCAGCTACCGTTTGGCGGAACGAATTCTGCGGACTGATCTTGTTCGTGTCTTTGGTGTCGTTCTGAATTCGGTTTGGCGTTTGGATAATATTATCCGTTTTACGGATTTGGTGAGACTGCTGGGATGTGCTCTGACCGATGATAGTCGGTTGTTGTTGTTCGCGTCCATTGTTCAGCACAATTTCGGTGTCGCTGTCACTCTTGGTCTTGCCTCGCTTTTTCTTTGAACTAGAACGACTGAACTTCTTGAAACTTGACTTCTTTTTGATCATCGGAAGTTGTGGTGTAATTATTGTGGCATCTCCAAGTTCAGGTACGTTGGTCTCTTTAGCTGATGGATCTTCAGTCAAATCACTGGTGAGCAGGGTCAACTCGGCATCGCGGAATGATGGTGCCATGTCAGACGGTTTGTTCATGTTCTTGAAACCACTCACGATCGACGGTGGACGCAGCAGACATGGGATACTATCGCATTTCTCTAAGGCCTCCAGATCTAGACTGTCCCACTGCCTAAAACTTGATCCGGTTGCTAGTGTAGTGTTCGGCGAGTCTTGTGGTGTTGCTGCTGTTGTTGTTATTATTGGTGGATTGATATTACGACATTTCATACTTTGGGCCGCTGCGGTTCGTCTCATTTTAATAGAGTTAATCTAGAAATAAAAGTTCAAAAAGACTAATTGTATATAAAGTTTTAGAGAAGCTTACTTTTTTTAATTGTTTATTCTCGGCATGTCTTCCTGATGGTATCTCGGAAGCATGTCGCATTGACTCAGTGTCAGAGGTAGGCACTTCAGTATTAGAGAGGGAGGGCTGCAATAGTCGTTGTTTTTGGATATTGCATTTTGGAACCGTTGTCTGGTAGTGCTTTTTAAAGAAAAAAAACATAAGTATTTCAATTATAAAAGTCGTTAGTATATAAATATTGCCTATACCTTGTTTACGTCTTCGGCACTGTGCCACTTGTTTTTGATCTCATGATAACTATCACTGGTCGTTGTTGACTCCGAACAGCTTCTGGCCTCATCATAGATCAAGTCGTTTATTACTTCATTCTCTTCTCGTAGTTTCTTTACCAGCTCACGTTGTTCTCGTTCACGTCGTTCGTTTCTCTATGTTGAAGATATATAATTTTCCTTACTTATTATATAAAATAATATAGTACCTCTGAACTGAAACCCTCCACAAGAATAGCCACAAGCAGATTGAATAGCACATAGTTGCCAAACGTCATCAGGGCCACAAAGTACAATGCTGCCCAGTGACTTGTCTTCTCCATGCCATTGAAAAGCACTACATTCCAGTCTTCTTGCGTTAAAATCTACGTTATGTTTAGCCAAATTTAGTCATTGAATTCAAATTCAAATGGTAATTATTTAAAAAAAAAAAACAATTAATAATTATATGATCACGCTGGGATCTAATGCTCAAATATGCGAGGATTAAAAAATACCAAACTTATCTCACTGTAAAAGTTTGTACGGAACTCGTGGAAAGCACGGCGTGTTTTTGTACAGTTTTGTTGTTGTTATGTTTCGCAGGCGGTAATAAAAATGTTTTGGTCTTTTAGTTACATACGTTAAAATGGCTCGTTTAGTTATCATACAGCTTGAATATATTGAAAAGTATTTTGGTTAAATATATGGTTAAATAAACTACGAAAAAGAAATAGGCTCTCTAGTCAGAGTGAGTAGTACACTATAGTATTATAATAGTATATAATGATTATTCTTTCTTGCGCATGCAAAATCTAGGTTTTGACTGTTTTTAGTAATTATATATGTTGTATAACTGTTTCATGAGTTTTAATATGGTTGATTTAATTTAGTATATTATTTAAAATGTATTGTTTATGAATTTGGGTGAAAATTTAGTTTATAAATGTATATTTCACTATTTAGTTCTTTCTTAATGCCGTTGTATGTTTTTTCATAAATATATTTTATTCTTAAATTTTAAAGCTAATGTTTGTAAAGGTTGGACAGATTAGTCACCGAGCGGAAGGTATAGAGATCCCATTGACTTTTTTTGATGTAATAATATGATGTTGTTGATGATAAGAGTAGTCTATATTTTATCAGTATATTTGAAAAGTCAGGTCCACCATGCCATTTGATGATCCCTCATTGTATATACTTATACTTAGTCGGAATATTGTTTATAGCAACCCGTACAACATTTTTGGAGATTTTGCACTTAAAATGTCGCTAATTCGCACACAGGGGGAGAAGGCAATATAGTGCGAGTTGTGTGCAAAAAGTAATGCAGTGCCGAAAACGCCTATGCAAAAACAAAAAAATGCCTACAATGCGAATTAGCGTACATCGATTGCACACAAATTGCACAAAGTTAGCACTATTGTGTCGTTAAATTGCCCACCTGCTTTGATGTTAAAAGTAGTACAACTAGCGACAGATAAGTGCAAATTGAGTGCAAGCTTTGCATTGAAATTTTCAAAATTTTGCATTACTGTTCTGCCTTCAACCTCTATGTGTGAACTAGCGACATTTGAAGTGCAAAATATTGCACATCTACTGCTCTTGTACTTATGTGTCGTTAAATTGCACGCCTAAATTAATGCAAAAACAGGCACTGTGTGCAAACAAGCGACTTTCAAGGGGAAAAAATTGAAATGCAACGTTTGTACATAATTTGTACACCTAAATTTATGTAAAAAGAAGTACAACTAAGCGACAGATAAGTACAAATTGAGTGCAATCTTATTGTATGCATTTTTCAGTTTCTGCATTAGAATTTTCCCACTTAAAAAAATGTTTATTTTAAAATTTTAATTTACTTGCACACAAGTGCATGTATTTGCACAAGAAAATATTTGTATGAACACAATAATAATACAAGTTTGGAAATATCATTTATTTATAAATAAAGCTTAGTTGTTATAAAATTTTTCACACAGTAAACACTTAAAAAAAAATGACAATAAAATAAAATTAAAATCGGCATAAAAATAAATTTAAAAACATTTTTTTATTTAAAAAACGATTTACTTAACATACACGAGCTTTGTATAAGTCAATGATAAATTGAATGATGACTGATTTGCCTATACGAAACGCACGCGTGCATCGCGACGATTGTGTCGCTTATTTCTGACTGGGACCGACTAACACTCGAACGTACTTCGTTTTCTTTTGTTTATTTTTTCGTGGATTTATCGAATGCGAAATCACGTGCGAGCATTGTCGCCATTTTTTTGTGGATTTTAGAGAATGCGAAATTACGTGCGAGCAATGTCGCCAATAAAGAAGAGTGCACGGAATGCTGACATGTATAGCATAGTGATTACTTTTCGCCAGAGTTTGCACGTAACTTAAATACAAGTACTTAAAATACAAAGTAAAGTACTTTTTTATACTTTACTTCAACTCAAAATACTTTTTAGGAACAATTATTTTCTACGATTGGCAGAATAATACGAATTGGTTTTTGATGGTTTTTTCCTTTAAATTCGGCCAATTTTGGTTTGGCCAATTGTTTCATTCGGCCAATCGTATCATTCTGCCAATCGTATTATTCGGCCAATCGAGATTCGGCCAATCGTAATTCGGCCAATCGTATCATTTGGGCAATCGTGTTTCGGCCAATCGTGTTTCGGCCAATCGTGATTCGGCCAATCGAAATTCGGCCAATAGTAGTACATTCGTAATTATCTGCACGACTTTTATGCATAGAATACGCTCTAAAATCTTGGAGAGAGTGAGTGTGTCGTTTTTACCGATTTTTTCGAGCACCCGCTCTCAGTGTAGAAAATAATTAATGCACAAATCCACTACGGCCCTCTGCATGTTTATGTAGTATGTATTTTGTATTTAAAAGTACTTTAAATACTTGTTTCCGAATTTAAGGTAATTTTACTCAAAAATACTATTTGTAGTTGTAAATGTATTTTACTCTTAAATGTATTTACAATAATACTATTTGAAAATTACTATGTATTTTGTACTCAAAATACTTTTTTAAAAGTATTTTGACACACTCTGCTTTTCGCCATACAAAAAAAAACTTTAAGCTACTTTTTCTAGCTTGTTTCGTGAGTGTGTAGTACATTTGACATCGGTTTTGTGTTTTTTTCGATATTTTTCTATTTTTTCA
>JAAAKO020006184.1:0-19704 GCA_010015015.2 Bolitophila cinerea | reverse complement strand
AATTTTCTTTAAATACCATACATTCAGATTGGTGTTAGTGAAACTTGGCTTAAACTGTCGCAATACATGGTTATAAAATATTTAGAAATGATCGTATACTAGTTATCGTGGTGGAGGAGTAGCCATATATGTTAGCACAAACATTAAAAGTATAGTAATAATAGCTTCAGACAATAATTAATAACACTAAAGTCCTTATCGGAGTTATTTATTGTCCGCTAACAGTCGAGCCGCTATCGAGTATTACTAATGACCTTAATGCCTTACTGTAAATATGATAATTATAGGCGTCTTTCGGGTCCTGACCATTTTTTCAGGTCCAGACCAGTTTTACATGTACAGTATAGACCCATTTTTTGGGTCTAGGCCTTTTTTCGAATCCAAACGAATTTTTTGGGTCCAGACCCGTTTTTCGGGTCCAAAATAATTTTTCGGGTCCAGACCCGTTTTTCGGGTCCAAGTAAGAAAATGATAAAGAACCGGGTATCCGTTAGACCCGATAGACCCGGGTACCCGGGTAATAAAATAGTCGGCTATCGACAGCACTAATTTCCTTCTGCATGGAAGTTATCGGTTGTGTGTCCTACATTAAGTGTAAGTCTCCAAGTACAATCAATGACTAGTTTGCTGTCTTGCCTTTCAAAGTTATTTGAGATTTAAATTAACAGTCAACCCACTAATCACCTTCATGGCATAAACGGATTACACCCGTCTCAATCTGGCTGTAGACGATTTTACAGTACAACTACTGCCATAACAATAGTTCAGTCCTAGTCTTTCTCGATTTTAGTAAAGCCTTTTATTTTATAAACCATTCAGAGTTAAGCTTCTAACTGAAAACTCAATTCTCATTTTCTACTACTGCCTGCAATTTAATGCTTACGTGTTATAGGAGTTGTATCTAATCTTGCTTCTATTTTTTCTGGTGTTCCGCAGGGAACGGTCCTAGGTCCAATTCTATTTTCACTGTACATCAATGATATAACTTCTGTGCTGGCTCAATCTAGTCCTCATTTGTTTGCTGATGATGACAGCTTTATAAGTCAGCAGCCATTACCAATTTAGATGTCTGCTTTAATCAAATTAATTCCGATTTTAGTGTGGTGTCGGATTGGTCTCTCAAAAATAATCTTACTCCGAATATTTTAAAATCTCAATCCATTGCAATATACAACAGTCATTTAGATACCACTCTTCTTCCCTTTTTACATGTCAACAATGTCAACATTCAATATGCCTCTAAAATAAAAAATCTTGGTATTATGATAAATATCACTCTCACTTGGGAAGATCAAATTTCTCAAATTTGGTGCCGTGTGTATGGTGTTCTCCGCAAATTAAGTGCCGTTTGCTGCTATCTTCCTACTAGCCTTCGACGTACACTAATTATGTTTGTAGATTCACAAATTTACATTTCGATGAATTATCCGTTCGATGAGTTGTCCATTTGATAAATTGTCCATTCGATGAATTGTCTATTCGATAAAATGTCCGTTCGATCGATTGTCCATTCGATCAATTGTCCATTCGACGAATTGACTATTTGATGAAATGTCCAATCCATAAATTTTTTGTCGATGAATTGTTTTCGATGCATTGTTTTTCGATGAATTGTCACGCTACCATTCTTCTTCTTTACGTGGCACTATCACCCAGCTCTGGGTTATTACCACTTCCTAAACGTCCTTACTTGACGTTGGACGGTCTAGAGCTATTTTAAATATTAAAACGACATAATTTATATTTATACAAAGTGCGTTTAATTATATATGCTATATGCAATATATTCGTTAAAAAAGAGTCTTTCGAGTATAAAAAAACACAATGGACGGAATGTGAGTGTTTTCCGATGGGCTCATTTTGAGACATTTTTCATTCATTTTATGTGGACGGACATATTTTGAGTTTTCTAAAAACTATTTGAAGATGACACCTATTTAAACTACACTATTTTTAAAGATGATACATAGAAATGTATAAAAAAATTAACCAAAATACCGCTGATTGTGTGGCACTTGATTTTGTGTTATTGAGTTGAGATTTACAAATTACGTTGAGATTCAATTTAGTCTTTTTTAAGGGATTAAAATGTGCTAGATTTCCAGAACGCAAAATCAGTATAAAAGCTTATGATTTGCATACTACCAAAAAGTAGTACAGTTCTACTTTTTTTTTTCGGAAATATTCAACATTATTGGAATGAATATTATTACTTTGTTACCTACTGAATAATTAAAACTAATGGCTGCGCGCAGGCTAAGGCACATCGGACACGTTTGCAATTCATTCTGAGATTCGATCTAATACGATGTGTCGTGACCTAGTCTGGAAGTTGGCCGTTGACATTTAGTACGGCATCAACAACTCAATGTTTGGCGATTGAATAATGACGAATATTTGGTATTGCGAGTACACGCACATCCAGCAGTATATCTGGAATTAGATGTCATTAAAATATGACAGCATGGACATGTTAGAATAAGACTTACATTGTAGGCCATCCAGCACCAGTTCACTAGTGCCGCATACGTTGCGTCCAGCTACAATTTAAAAAGCATTCAATGTTATTAGTAAAAAACACACACACAAGAAATAGCAATATTACATAAATATAATAGCCACCGATCAACCAGAGACTGAACACCATCTGGAACAGGATCCCCAGTGCGAAAAGCATTAACCAGGGCAGCAACCAGCCGCGAGTGCTAGAATATAATGACATAAAAAACACTTTAAATTTTGCCCCGGCGAACAGATCAGAATTTCAATTACCAAATACGAATGCCAACGTATACCAAATACGAAGAAATGATCAGCAACAGAAAGTAGGTTATGAAAATTCCGCCAAACACTTTCATAGACATCCGTATGTCTGCCTCGAACAGCGGCGAATACAGTTGCGTCGAATCACCACCTGACAGCATGTAGCAGACCTGAAAAGGCACGCTTGAGATTAGCGAATATTGAGGGTAAGAATACTAATTTTACTAACCATTGTGATCAGTACGATGGACATGGCAGTCGTGTACACGACAACCGCATAGCTTCCGGTTTTCACGGAGTTCGTCCAGATGCATGGAGACCAGCAGGATTCTAGTAATACCATGATGTTGATTCTGAATGAAAAATGAAAATTATATTATTTCCTAAGCCAGACGTACACATTTCTAAACTTATGTTTAATTTAAAATTAATTATAGTTCTAAGGGATTTACATTGAATTCCTCGGAAACTCCACCTAAGCTTGTTATTACACTTCAAACTAATTAGAAACATCTAACGTACAACGACATACACACTCTGTGACACGCCCAAATTTGGAATCATCATCGCAAATGAAAATTCGTAATAAATTATGGCCGTTAGTATTCACCTGTAGTCAAGGAATCCCTGGCTAGCGTTTGTATATGCAATTCGGTGGCTCCGAAGGGAACAACTAGGATTGTTTTGGTTAATTATTTGCGGCGGGTAAAAATGCAATGCGCTTGCGTGTTTGTACTATTTATTTTGTGTATTTTATTGAGTGACGTCACGTGCAACTGTCATTTAGCCCAAAAACATATGCGCAACAGCAAATCGAGTGCGTTCAATGTATTCTGAGCGCCGGATAGTATGCTATTTTGGTGTATATTTATTATGTCATGGTTGCGTACTGTTTTAAAGTTTTTGTTAATTTGTATTTATTTATATTGTGTATATGGATAGCTAAAGACTAAAATTGATAGAAATTCTCCTCTTTAATTATAAATTCTCTTAAAAAATTTAATAACGTAAATACAATCGAAAATAACAAACTTATTTTGAACTAATTAGGCGTTTTTTATATAATTATATAGTTGGCAACCCCTGTATAGGCATTGCAGAAATTTGCCAAGCAAAACAGTGAGAAAGAGAAACATGATAGTAGAAGCAGAGACCAGCTGATCGACCTTATCACACAAACTAGAATAACAAAAATCAATACAGGCCAAAACCTGACCGAAGCCATTCATGTTTTTATAGTTTCATAACACTATTACTGTTAAAAGAAGCGCCACGACATTCGTTTTTCGTGTACAATCTCCCAATCACAAAACTTTCCAAACAAACATGGAAAACGACGATAACAATCTGGATCTGTGTTTCGAGGAGATCTCCAAGCTCGTGAACCAGGCCGGTGAGGTAAGCGTGATCCTATTTCCATACATAATTATTGTTTATATTTATCTGTTTCTAATCAGATTATTGCCAGTCGAAATGATGAACGGAAAACTGTAGTCACTAAATCGTGTGACGTTGACCTGTTGACAGAAACGGATCAGGAAGTGGAGAAGCTGCTAATAACCAGTCTTAGCAAGAGATTTCCATCGCATAGGTATATACATTTATTTTATATTAGTATAATACTATAAAAGTCTATATACATTATTAAATGTGATACAACACATTACCAAGTGCACGAATTTAAAATTAAATAAATTAAGTAGATCTAATCGAGTAAATCTGTCAGCTGGAATTATCTCGTTGATTAGACGTAATTTGTGTGCAAGTTGGCTTGAATTTTTCTGGGACAAGTTTAACTGTTTTATTGTTGTTCGTGTACATGATTTATATTATGTAAATTAGGTTACCACCACACACGTTAAATATACACTTCATTTTTTTCTTTTCAGATTTATCGGCGAGGAACAAACCAGCGAGGGTCTCAAAGCAGAACTCACAGATTCGCCAACATGGATCATCGATCCGGTGGATGGCACCATGAATTTCGTGCACAGTTTTCCGCACTCATGTATTTCGGTAGCGTTGCTGGTAAACAAGGTAGCCGAGATTGCAATAATCTACAATCCGATGCTCGAGCAAAAGTTCACGGCACGTCGCGGTGCCGGTGCATTTCTGAACGGAAAGCGCATTAAGGTGTCTGGCCAGACGGAAATCGGTAAAACACTGGTCACCACCGAGTTCGGAACGGCACGCGACGTCGAAAAGCTGGACGTGGTTATGGAGAATCTCAGAAAAGTCGTGCAGGCGGCGCATGGGTACAATAACATAGAAACTATATTTTTTAGAGATTAAATTTTAACGAATTTACTTTCAGTGTTCGTTCGCTTGGCTCGGCAGCACTTAATATGGCAATGGTGGCCTCAGGAGGAGTGGACTGTAACTATGAATTTGGAATTCATGCCTGGGACATTGCTGCCGGTGACTTATTGGTGCGCGAAGCTGGCGGTGTCACAATGGATCCGGCCGGTGGACCGTTGGATTTGATGTCAAGGCGTGTGCTAGCCACAAGCACGCCAGAGCTTGCACAGCAGTTTGTCTCTTTGCTAACGCAATTCTATCCACAACCTCGAGATTAAATCTGTCAATTCGTACTTATGCAACTGTAAATGTTAAATAACACTACAAATATATAGTCCCTGAATACCTCAAACGCGTTTGCTTAATTTTATCAACAACAACAAACAGAATAAGGATATATATTTGAATTTATTCAATTTAAAATGATGTGTAATCTATTTTCACATTATTCATGCGCCTTTTTTGCTTATAAATCGTTGCTTATCTCATAACTATTAAATATATATTTCGTAATATGTTGTGTAAATAATAAAAATCATAAACTATAATTATTATGTGTAGTGTGTGTAGTCTGTAGTTTTTGCTTCGTTCTAATTTGTATCGTTTTGCAATAGTAGTAGAATTTCCATATGTGATAAATATAGTAAAATAATGAATTAATGTTTGTATTTCCCAAAACCCAGAATACCGTTCAAAACCATCGACATTATTATGAAGGCCTCTCTCTTATTTTAAACGAATGGAATGTTGCTGTTTAACTTTCTTATGTATGTGTGTGTGTGTCTGATATATACGTAAATAAAATACTAAAGTTCTAAATAAAAATGTGTGTAAAGAAACCAATATTTTTAGAAACAAATAAATTAGCCCGAAAACGGCGTACAATATACTACACAAAATCCCACCATGTAGCACACACGTTTAACAATATAAGAATATAGCATTGCGGCGCTGTAGCGTCAGACTAGAGCATGTGTATAACCTCGCGCAATGTTAGCGTCTCTAAACATAGACAACAGCATTTAATTTATGTAAACAGTAATTTCGAACAGCAATAGTAATTTTCTACGATGTCCAATACAATCACATACGGTTCCTGATTTGCACAAATAAGATAGAAAGCATTTTAGTATATACTTTCAAGCGGCTACGCCATGACGAGCCAGGCCAAAAACAACACTGCAACCCACAGAAACACTTTCGACAGAAACTCCTCGTCTTCGTGTGTGGGTCCTGCGACAGCTTGAATACGAGAGAATAATTATAAGTAAAGATTTGTAGCGTTTAGTTCGATCTGTGGCTTACTCGGTCCACGTGGCTCGCCGAAGTTAAATGATGATGTAAAGAAACCAAACGGAAACGCTCCGATGCCGAACGACATGTGAAAACCACCGTCACCAAAGCCGAAACCCTGGAAACCTTGCGTAGCCTCTGGTTCGACACGTTGTCCTGCAGGGCGTGGTGGCACTTTGGTTCTAATAACAAATCAAATCCAATAAAAACTGCATACAAACGCAATTACAATCACAAATTTACCTTGGATCCTGTTGATTGGTGCTGCCACGTCCGTACAGTGGGATCACCTTGTCTTTGCTGATGGACGCCTTGCACACGGGACACAATTGGCGAGTGGGTCTTGTCTCGAGCCACTGATGCAGGCATGGCCAGCAGAATAGGTGACCACACATACTCACGACAGCATCTTTGGCAGTATCCAGGCATATGTTGCACTCAAAAAAAGAGTCATCTTTCTTGTCGCCGGCATCTTCATCGCCGGCCGCTGCACTGCTCGTTGAGGGATCCTGTGGATGTGGTGGCTCGTCCGTTCGGTTTTCGAACGTAGAACTTGACGATGCAGGTGAAGAAGATACAGACGACGGTGGCAGATTCACTGAAGAAGACGCCATATTCTAAACACAAAAAGGCAAAAATATAAATATATTCATTTATACAAAGTGTGTTCGGGTTTATGATAACGGAAACTATTAACAAAAAACTGAACATTTTCGATATTAGCATTAATGTTAAAACTGCTCGTTGAATATTTAATTATTCATATAAACAAAAAATAAAAACACACGCTAGGAAACCATATAGCTGCGTGCAGTCATAGAATCAAAATGCGTCGAGGTCAATGCGGACTTGATGACAGGTTGACCCCCGGTAGATTCACCCAGTTATTACATCACACTAAGCGACAGAACACACACACACACTCACAGGTATGTTTATTTGCGCAATGATTAGACCACCACCTCCGCGAAGACTCGAGTGTTTTGGGCAGAATATCGATTATTTTCCAAGCATTACGTGTCCCGATTAGTAACTACGCACCTTCGTTTAACGCATATTTACACAGTTTGCAAGAACGATATATATATTATACTCTGTATTTTACAGTGGTTTTAATAGCTCCGTTCTCAAGTGCACATGACCCTACAAAAATATACCCAAATGCTCATGAATTCTATATCTCTATTCTATACTTACACTTTTCCTGTAGAACACACCAAGTCCGAGTTGTAAAAAAGTATCGTTATTTCGGTAAAATCAGAAATTCAATAAACAAACACAAATGCGCTAGAATTTGCAATCGGAAAATAAAATATAGTAAAATAAATTGGTTTTTATTATTTGATTTGATGTTTTTCTCGTGCAATAAGTGGCGCAGATAGCAGAACGTTGGATGACTTTTTCGCGTAGCCAACCTGACAGTATTAACAAAATATGCAAACAAACGCAGCGCCATCGCGCGGAAGTGAATGATCATTTAAATCACAAAAAAGAAATGTACAGGGTGAAAATGAATATAGTGTATTTTGTAAGATAAAAAAGTTATAAAGAAGAAATTATTAAAGCAAGATTAAAGGATTCATGTTTGAATGGTGGAGGTATTTTGCATACTCACCGGAGTTAATTGTAGGAGATGTTAACCTTAAATTACCTCGATCTCGAAAGACTGTTTTTCCGCCTGATTAGTTTCCCTTTATAAGAAAAAAACCTATATATTGTAACCATTAAACATTTTTTGACATGCATCTATTGTATTTATTTTTAAAGTACAATCATTCCTAAAAAACATCAAAAAGTGCAAAAAATCATGAGCGCCATCTGCACTAAATGATTTGAATGAATGAAACGGTCAACAAAAACATTACGTTACGTCACGCAAATGGTGTTGTTGTTGTTGTTGTTTAATGATAAATGATAATCATAATCATCACATCACACGTTCACGTTGACTAGGTATATATTATATTAACTTTTTTTTGCTTCGTGTGTTTAAAGTTTATTTATTGAGTATAAATTATGCAAACAAACACAAGAAATACACAAAGTGCAAGTCAAGTCTTGGGAACAAGCTGTCAATAAGTTATTATATGAAATTATGCGAATTCACAGTCCACAACTTCATACAACTGTTTCGATTTAATGTTTATTAACAACTTGTTTTCAAGTGTGCTTACTGTGTATTTTTTCTTATTGCGATTGCGTGTAATTGGGATCTACATCGTACTCAACACATTGTACATTCTTACAAACAGGCTCATTTACTTATCGAAAATTAAACTAATCTATTATATTACAGGCTTATCTGAAATTGTGTATATGACATATTAAATTACGCAGCTGTTATCTAGAGAAATAAAAGAGTTTGATTCTATTGCTTCTTATAAGTAGACCGAAGAGCTCTTGCTTCGAAAAATGGCATTGTCACGTCCAGTATACAGTTTGCTCGGTGCATATTTCGAGCAACTTTTTACGCATCCATTACGCACGAAGTCATTGACCAGGTATTGCAAATATATTCTATATTTAAAATTAGATTACATTGTATTCTTTTATTTTAGTTGTGTGTTAGCTACTAGCGCTAACTTGGCATCGCAGAAAATAGCCGGAAACAAGCAAATCAACCAGGACAGTCTGGTGGCATACGGTCTCTTTGGGTAATGCGAAACTCGGTTTATTTTTATAGATTTTTAATGTTGAACTTTGATAGGCTAATCTTTGGAGGCACATTCCCGCACTACTTTTACCAATATGTTGAGAAACTACTCCGTAATACGGGCAAAGCTAAGTCTTTCTATCTGTTCCTTATCGAGCGTCTTATGTACGCTCCGCTGTATCAGGTTGTTTCCTTGTACTCGCTGTCACGCTTTGAGGTATTACCGTTTTCGTAACTTTTGGAATGTTTTATAATTTGTAAATATATATATTTTTTAGGGTAATGACCACGCATTTGCATTGCGCAATTTGCTGACGCTGTATTGGCCCCTGTTGCAGGCCAATTGGAAGTACCTGACTCTGTTAGTTTACATTAACGTGAACTATGTTCCTCCAATGGTAAACAATATTTATAATGTTTATTTTTGTTCTGGCACTCTAATGTATATTCAATATTTTATATAGTTGCGCGTTCTCTTCGGAAATTTGATTGGATTTTTCTGGGTACTTTTCGTTGCAAACAAACGTCGCAAGGCAGCCGCCGGTCTGAAGAAGAAGGACACTGCGGACAAGTCACAAACACAGAGCAACGCGACATCGTCCTCGACGACGTCCTAAGTGCAAAAACGTTGTTATTGCATAACTGTGATTAACTACATATGCATTCCACACACAACGTACAAAACATCGATTTTAATTTTGAATTATTTGCCAATAAATTAGAAATTCACGGAACAAGGTTAAACAAAACATAGAACACAAGCCTGTTTTAATATAAGTATTTTTTTAATGAGTGTATATAATAAAATGTACAGTTTTAAATAATATCGTTGGGCGAAATATATATTAAAAATGCTCGGTAGTCCAGATAATCCAAATCTTCGCAGTCACCTGTGTAGATCTCTACCAGTAGTGTGTGAAGAATCGGTTTCATAAATCAATTGCATTAAATCTTGAAACATGTCAAGCAAAACATTAATTTAACTTAAACATAAATTAAAACACTACAACTGTTGACTAGATTTTTTAAATTTGAGAGTTAGGTAGTGAACGTTCGTCTCTTTTAGGTATATATTGCATTTGTCAGGACAGCTTGCGATGACCCGCGTTTGGTTAAAAAGCTTTGTTAGTAGTCTCTCGAGGATTTACAGTTTGTTATTAAACGGAATGTTAGGCGTCGGGCTTCTGCTGCAGCTGAATGCCCTGAAAGGAGATCGCACGGAGCTCGAACGGCTATTGAAGCTACTAACACTGGACGCACTAGACGGTGTCGGCCGGCGATAAGGAATCGGTCGTTTGCGTGCGCTGTTCGAAATTAGTTAGTATGTGTTAGTATAAAGATAAAGAGAGACAGAGAAGGCGGTGTGTATATTACCAAAACAAAAACGAAACACACACTTACCACACTCTAAAGTCCAACAACTGAAAAAGTGAGCCTAAATGGTGGTTTACAAAATAAATTAAGCAGCATTCCAAATCATAAAAAATAAACACGATTTACATTGTAAAAAAAAATATAATTAAGTAGTCAAGCAACAAATCCAATTTACATAATAAACAATTGGTCTATAGAAATCAATCTGATCTACATAATTCATAAATATGTGCGCGGGGGGCATCTATCTGCGTTTTTGGGATTTTTCCTTACTAAAATAAAATAGAAATTCAAATAAAGAAAAAATATATAAATCATAATGGTCTAGCAAATATTGTAGAAAGAATAAAGAAATAAACGAGTCACACTAGTCAAATCAAATTTACCTGGTAATGCGACGTCGGTCCAAGAAACTGGGAGAGCCGCGGCGACGCGGAATCGATGGCGAACGAGATGAGCGCGATGACCTGGATCGATTTGATCCACTGCTCGAGGAACTGCGAGTGCGCGTACTACGGCTGGTCGTACTTCTGGAACCCGAAGAGCGGCTGCGTGATCGGGAGCTTGCCGAACTGCTGCTAGACGATGAATACCTACTAACGAAATAGAATTAGTTAAATCTTGGCGAACAACGCAACAAACTACAAAATGATTGAGAGACACTTACGACTTCGATCGACTGCGCGATGGCAGTTCGGGTCCAATTGGTTTTTTATGCTGAGCTCGATTTGTGCTCTTCGAACGGCTCCGGGTTTTGCGTGTCTCTTTGTCAGCAGCATCCAACTGAGCGATAATCTCTTTGCGTGCTTTTATCTTGAATTCGTTTATCTTCATTGTTTTTTCCTTCAAACGTCGTTGGCGTTCAACAAGTTCTTTATTTCGTTCGGCTGCGTTCGTTGCCATCACCACACTGGCAATGGCCATTTCACGACTCATCGCCAGATTCTCAGGTGAACGTAGCATCGAAGAACCTCCGCCCAGCGCTGCCGGATCAGACATTGTCTTTATTTTCTCCTTTGCCTTGGCCGCAATGTCGTTCAGTGCATTCAGAAGTAGCAGTTCTTTCTTGGACTCCTCCGCTTTATTGATGCCCAATATTTCATCTAATTGCTCCATAGTCCGTTTACGCGCTGCCACAAGATCATTCTCGGGTTCACTTTCACTGTCACTTTCCGACGATTCGGATGAAGCACCACGCAATCGAACCACCGGATGTGGTGTTTGCTTTTTCTGCATCTTCGGTGTGTGTGATCGTGATTTTGCCCTCTCCGTTCGTTTCGGCGATCGTGAGCGCTCCTTGCGTCGGCTCGGCGATTTCGATTCATTCTGTGATTTCTTTGCCTGCTTACACTGATCTATAATGTCTTTGTAACGCTCAGGGTTGCGCTGCAATGGTGAGTAGCTGAGTCTAGACGACGAACTCGAACCGGATCGCTGTGTGGTTTGAGCAGGTGTCACGGATCGTCTTTTCTTTTGTACTGGTGGCGGAGTATTTGACTTTCGTTTCGGTGATTTCAGGAATTCCTCTCGTCGTGACTGTCGGTTCGTTCCACGGGCATCACCACCGAAATTGCGATCACTTTGTGGCGGCACTGGAGAAACGGTTCTTGTGTCGAATTTCTTGTTTGGAACTGCTGGTGACCGTGAGCGACTTACTTTTCGTGATTTTGCCGGAGAAGCTTGTCGGGTGGCTTGTGACGAATTTGTGGGTGACTCATTTCGAGCAAAGGGATTCTTGAAAGAGCGCTTCGCTGGTGGCTCAGGTGTATGAGATTTTTTCTTTGCGTTTGTAGACTTTGGCGGAGTCGTGCGACGCGATGACCTGGATTGGGTATTGCTTCGGAGTGGCGCTGCTTCTTTTGGAGATATGGAACGATTCGAGCGCGATGCTGAGCGTTTCGGTGTTTCGGATCGTTTGTGTGTCACTCGTTTTGGTGATGGTGATCGTTTGCTGATCGTTTTTTTAGGAGTGTGCGATCGTTTTCGTTCGTTCCTCTTTGGCGTAACCGTTCGCTTTCGCTCGTTTCGTTTTGGAGACACCGATCGCTTTCGATCGATCCGTTTTCGTGGAGAAGCCGATCGTTGACGACGATCCGGAGACTTTGTTTGTTTTTTCGAATGCCTGCTGTCGTCTTCACTGTCGCTCGACGACGTCGAACTGTGTCGTCTGGCGTTGCTTTTTTTCGGTGTTGGCGATCGTTTGCGTTCGATTCTTTTCGGTGGCGATGAAACCGAACGTCGTCGCGTAGTATCTCGTTTTGGCGATACTGATCTTTGTTTGGTGCTCCGTTTCAATGACACAGAACGTTTATCGTTTCGCTTAGGAGTTGGTGATCGACGTTGAATGGATATCGAACGTTTTCGATCTTGTTTCTTCGGTGTGGACGATCGTTTGCGATCCTTGCGCTTAGGTGACGCTGATCGTTTGCGATCCGTTCGTTTTGGTGTCACTGATCGATGGCGATCCGAACGCTTTGGTGTGACCGATCGCTTGCGATCTACTCGTTTAGGAGTAACGGAACGTTTGCGCTCATTGCGTTTCGGTGAAACCGATCGTTTGCGAGAGTCTGACCGTTGTCTGTTTCTCCGTGCCGGCGAATTGCCGTTTTGTCGTACGGCTGGTGAAGCTTCACGTCTTGCAACGGGAGACCTAGATTTACCGTTGGTTTTTGAGGATTTTGGCTTGCGATTTGATGCTGACGCAGATCGTTCCTTTCGAGCACGTTTCGGGCTGATTGACTTCTTGCTGAGCGGTGACTTGGCTCGCCTCTTTTGGCTCCTGCTACGCGAACGACGCGTATTTCTCGATCGACTGTCTGACCGATCTCGATGTGTACGAGTTTCGTTCGGCTTGTGGCTATTGCGATCTGTGCTCTGATCTGTAGAACGCTTTGCCACCGGAGACTGTTTTCGTTTTTTCTCAACGGAGCTGAACAAAATTTCAATAAAAAAAAAGTTAATCACGTGACTGAGTAATATGTAAAATGACTGTGTTACCTGGATCGCGAGTTCTCCGAGTCCGATCGCTTCTTTTTCTTGTCCTTCTTTTTCTGCAGCAAAAACAAACAAATCTTCATTAATTTTACGTCGGGAAATCGAATTTAGTTTTAAGTTGTTTTTTTTCTATGAAAATTAGGGAAATTGATCTTGCAAACGGCACCACACACGCAGCCATTTCAATTCGACTCTCGTGGTGAGTAGTATTCAAATACTTACAACAAAACATAAGCTACAGAGCCTGCGAGAAGCTATTCCTATTCAAATGAAGCACCAAAAGTTCAAACAAAGATCATTTCGGCTATTTCGTGTGTGCATTATGTGTGTGTGTTTAATTCCTTAATTATGTATACTGTAGTGTTTATACATAAATTGTGTGTTAATGGTTTTTTTTTTGTAAAACAGTTAGGTTACCGTTAGAACTTTTGTATGTGATTTCAAAATCAGCAGAGTGTATAGTTTGAAATATAAGGGGAATTCACGGTTAAGGTTCATACGCTTTTTTCATCTAGAAAGTTTCAAATGTGTACCTTATCTTTCTTGGACTTCTTGCTGCGTTTCCGTGTTTGGTTGTCTGCTTCAGCATCGCTAGTATCGTCATGGGAATCGTTATCCGAGTCTGAATCCGATCCGGCCGTTTTGCGTGACTTCCGTGAACGTTTTTTCTTGGATCTGTCAATGAAAATTGGAGTACGTTAATAGCTAATACACACAAACTAAATTGCTAAATAGTCAGTTTTCTACACTCAGTATCTATTTTTTAAATATGTATATTTATGAATTTTCGTACATATTGGCATATCATGATCATGACTGTGACATCATTAAAAGCAACCTGGGTATAATGTACTTAGGGCAAAATTATCAATCAAAAAAACCTAATTGAAGTAGTAATAGGCAACTGAATGTTTCACTTTTCGCGGCACGTCCTCAGTCGATACTCGATACATATTTTAAAGGACCCTGAAATCACATACTTAAAATCATAGTGTAACCTAATAATACGAACACGCACTCATTATATTATATAGATTATAATATAAAATACACATATAAAATAGATATAGTAAAAAAAGATCATTTTCAGATTGTAGATTCCATAAAAGTATATGATTTTTACCTTTAAAATGCGTCATAATGGTCTGTCTTAAGAAAAGAAAGATTTTTTGAAATTATTATTTTTGTTTTTTTGCGGTCGTTGTAATTGTTTGTTTTTTTGTTTGGTGATGGATAGTTATGAAAACGCTTGAAAAAAAAATCAAAATTCAAATTATTGTACTTCAATCTAAACAAACAACAACACAAAAAAATGAATCGAATTAACGCAATCCGTTTCCATCCATCATTCAACTAACACAAAAATGAAATGCGCATGCACTTAACTTGTCGTTTTTCTATTCGCACAGTAAAAAAACGTATAACAAAATATAAAGGTGTAGAAAAACACAAACATAAAATCGGTAAAACACAAAACAAACAAACGAAAAGAAATAGACTCAGAAATTGAAATAAATTTGTGTGTGTGTGTGTCTCTGTGAAGCACTTACCTCTTCGTTAATTTGGCTCTAGAATTATTTGTGTAGAATAATTGTATTTGCCATGAAATGGATTGCTTTTGATTTTATTTGATCCATAGCTAATCGTTAAGCAATGAAACAATTAAAAAAAGTTCACGTCGAGTAAGTAAAGAGGTATTGCGGTAGACAAACAACAAAACAAAACATATATTTATATAATAGAGTTAGTGAGAGATTTTACGTACGTATTTAATATTCACTTGACGAAATATTGATTGTTTACAGAGAAAATTGAGAGGAAAATAGGCAATCTTCATCAAGAGAATATCAAACAAATGAGATAATCGCACACACACACGCACAGACATACACACGCGCACACACACACACTTTAATAGAAATAGTAAATATCACACAGTTCTGTGTATAATTCTCAAGATTTCAATCAATGTGTACATTTAAATGTTTACCTGTCTTTCTTGTTCTTCTTGGACTTTTTCTTTTTGTCTTTCTTGTGCTCTGGACTATTGGAACTACAGGTAATGAAAAACAATTCAAAAATTAGTATCAGGCTTAGCCATATCATATCAGAAAAGAAACTTACTCATCTCTTTTGCTTTTCTTTTTCTTTTTGCCGCCGTCTGCGTCGCGCTCCTTTGACGGTGTACGCACCAATGCATACCGACGATTCTTCTCCTTCTCGGCGTCTCTCTGAGCCTGCAGCTCCTCCTGCAGCGCTGAACCCTTTGCCAGATCTTCTTTGGCTTTGCGGTCCGGATCAAAGCTGCTGCCCTCCACAAAGTACTCTGAAATACCGAAGGCCTCTCTTAGCTTTGCGTTCTTTTCCTGTTGGGCTTCGGCAATCTGATGTGTTTCACGAACGCTGCATTGAAATATGAAATCGGGTTAGCATATTTGGTTTGATTAAAACGTAACAATTAAATTTATTGAAATATAGTGTGAGGACATATTAAATGAAATCAAACTTTAAGACAGACTTTTAGACAGTCTTTTAAACAGTAAGTATAAGTCTATCTTTCAGACAGTATTTCATAAACTGTCTTTTAGAAATTATTGATTATTGATTGAAATTATTGATTGATAGTGATTTTCTTAGTTAAAATCAGTAAATTTCTTAGTGTAAAATTAGTGATTTTCCTTTTTTTGTATAAATCAATGATTTTCATTGTACAAAATCAGTGATTTTCATTGTTTAAAATCAGTGATTTTCATTGTAAAAAATCAGTGATTTTTTTTTGTATACAATCAGTGATTTTCTATGTATAATTTAGTGATTTTCTTTGTATAAATTTAGTGATTTTCTTTGTATAAAATCAGTGATTTTCTTAGTATAAAATCAGTGATTTTCTTCGTATAAAATAAGTGATTTTCTTAGGTATAAAATCAGTGATTTTCTTAGTGATTTTCTTCGTATAAAATCAGTGATTTTCTTTGTATAAAACCAGTGTTTTTCTTTGTAAGTGATTTTCTTTGTATAAAATCAATTATTATTTTCGTATAAAATCAGTGATTTTATTTGTAAAAAATCAGTGATTTTCTTTGTATAAAATAAGTGATTATCTTTGTATAAAATCAGTGATTTTCTTCGTATAAAATCAGTGATTTTCGACGTATAAAATTAGTGATTTTATTCGTAAAAAATCAGTGATTTACTTTGTATAAATTCAGTCATTTTCTTCGTATAAAATCAGGGATTTTCTTCGTATAAAATCAGTGATTTTCTTTGTATAAAATCAGTGATTTTCTTTGTATACAATCAGTGATTTTCTATGTATAAAATCAGTGATTTTCATTGTACAAAATCAGAGATTTTCTTTTTAAAAATGAATGATTTCCTTGATTTCAAAATCTTTGTTTTTCTTTTTACAAAATCTGTGATTTTCTGCAAAGATTTTCTTTGTCATCATAATTATTGGGAAATTTACTAACTTTAAGAGACAGCAAAATATAGAGAAAATATCTTCCTTTTTAAGGTGAATATTCGCCGGGATTCGGCCAATCGTATCGTTTGGCCAATTGTGGTTAGGTCAATCGTGACTGAGCTCTTAATGTGCACTTTAGTTCACAGATTTGAAAAATAAATAATAAAAAATGCTCTTGAAGGTTGTTTGAGGTATGGCTCGACTCCAAAACCATCAACACTTGGAATACGCAAGATTTAGCACTGTATTTTGTAATAACTGGCCATTATTAGAGTCTTGAACCGAAAAAAATAACAAAACTTTTAAATATAGCCCAACTGGGATGCCCATATTTTCTCTGATCTAATCCAAAGGTTTTTTTTCACACAGGCACTTTTCTCCTAACTATATACTTCCTCCGTCACCAAAAAACTACACACTTTTAAAAACCTAACCACACTTTACCAAAGATCGAATATGTAAAGATGAAAAAAACTTGATTTAAACTCAATGAACTTTTTAAAAAACCACGCTATTACCTAACAACACTGCGCAATCCGTGCATGCGACCCGGTAGTCCCATTGTCAGACCAGCACTACCAATACACAAGGTCGCCCCACACGTCGTCGTTTGCATTTCCTCGTTAAATTCAAGCTCATTTTCCATTTTCTCCATGTGCTGCTGCTGATTTTGTTGAAATTGATTATAATGATGATGATGCTGCTGCTGCTGCTGCATATTATGTAGTACTCTATGCGAGGGTGAGGGTGACGGAGTTGTCGTCGACTCGTTGCCGGCTGCACATGCGCAACTACAACAGCATCCACCATTGACGGTGGTGGCAACCATTGACGCCACACCACCGACCAGCCCATTCTGACGACGACGCATTACAATCGCTTGTTGTCGCAATTTCCTCTGTGTCTTCTGGAGTTTCTTACGCAGTTTATTATTGATTATCTGATTTGTGGGTGCGTTATTCATGCGGAAGTTATAGCTGCCACCGTAGATTTCGGATCGTGTCAGCACGGCTGGTACAATGTCATGCTCGGATCCCGCGTTGGGACTGTGTGAGTGTCGATAGGAGGTTTGAATACGTTTTTCTGTGATGCGTTCTTGATGGTACATTCTAGGACCGCTGATCTTGCGACCATGAAACGATGAGTACTCAGCGCTATTGTTCCGCGTGTCGTGCTCAAAGAACTGACCGGTACCTTTTGAGGATTTCGGGGCTGGTTCAGCTATACTGAACATTTCACTTTGTTTTGTCTGCTGTACATTTGTTGTGACTGATGCTTGCATGGACTTCATTGTTCCGTGCCACATTCTTCCGAACAGGGCTCCACCGGAACCACTGCTGCTGCTGTTCGTTCGGTATCTCTGATCAATTCGAGACGAGATCATATTTTTGTTGGTATCTCGTAAATATGTGTATATATATATATATTTTTATGTTTAAATATATAGTGTTTCTTTAAAAACGTTTAATGGAAGACGATTTTCAGTTAAGGAATCACTTTTCTTTTATTACTATTTATTTTTTAGGAAGATTCGCGTGATTCACAGTTACACTTAAATAATTTAATAAAACTACAGTAGAAATATTCTTATTCTATATTTTGTTGTTGTTGTTGTTTATCCGGAGAGCTCTCTAGTACACGCACTAAATGGTACTGCATCGGGTTTTGAATCCGAGAGACAGTTGGAAGACATTTGTGATTTTGCGTGAAAGAAGTTTGCTCAACGGCTTACATTACACGTTCGTGTGGTTTTTCGCGGCGGGCGTTCTGGCTGCGTCTTTATTAACTTACACCTTTACACCGGTGACATTTTCAATATCATCCGTATTTGCTTTTGGAGCGTATTTTATGTGGATACGTAAAAAGTTTCATTAAGTTTGGATCAAGTCTTTACAGCCGCTCGCTGTGGGGGTGACGTGACTCGTGACTCTTTTTATGGATAGTAAACACATCCTGATGCCTGATGGAAGCTGGCGTGTGTGCGTTAGTCTTTTAGTTTAAATATTGTCTTAGAAAATTGTATATCCGCACCCCAGCAGCACACACACACACACACACACACACGACACAGAGCATCCGCGCGCGCATCCGTATCGATTTTTCACTTTGTCACAGTGTTTCTTGAGCATTTATATATACTATATGCAAAAAGAAGGTTAAGGCCTTATTTCAGAACCGCAAAAACACAATAGAATATACAGTTTAAGACGAGCCTTTCGTTTAGGCATAATCGCGACGACGACGCGAGAAAATTACAGGAAAAATGCGTTTAGCGCGCGGCGGACGCAATTCGAATAGACCGACCTCCCGTGTGGAGGCTGCCATTGTACGGTTAACTGAGTTTTTCCGTCGCGTCTGTGCTCGACGGAGCTTTTGCGTGAAATAAACGATTCGTGCGCACCACTACGTATACGCGAATGTGTGTGTGTGTGTGTGTATATACAATCACGAAAACGAGAGCACGGCGCATATTGTATACGCAGTTGGGGTGCGACACGGAGCGCGTACGGGGGTGAGCCGGCACGGGGGTGAGAGTGCAATTTAATGTGTAAAATGTGTGTAAGAAACAGCCGATGTCATCACGGAAAGTGGGGGAGATAATTTCTTAAATGATAGTTTATATATGGCCGCACACAAGGAGTGCCTTTCAAGGCAGACATTTTACGTTCGGTATTTTATAAATCTATTTAACGTAGATAGAGTTAAAGGCATCTCGAATTCGTATATAAGATCGGCACAAGACGTAGTGTAACCACTAACTATAACAAAAAAAATCGATTTATGTATACATAACACATCACTCAATAAGTCCGTAGGATAACTAAGAAAAACACATTTTTTTGGCAAAATTCGATCTTATTCATCA
>JAAAKO020006173.1:0-19720 GCA_010015015.2 Bolitophila cinerea | reverse complement strand
AGTGAATGAAGAAAAAAGATAATAATGTAAGAACTAAAATTAAACTAAAAAAAAAGATTATGTGCAATGAAGAATAAGCCAAATAAATAAAGTTATAAGTTGATGTTGTTGTTTTAAATAAATTGGTATATTGCTCTAAGGTAGTCTGAGTTTTATGGTATGATGCCACGATGTGCCTTACGTGCCACGGAGGATTATAGAATGTTGGAGACTCCTTGTCATATCGCATCTGTATTGGCACCTTAAAGTACATTCCCAAAGCACGTGGTCCACTGTCTCGTATTTACCACATTCGCATGATCTCTATAATGTTCATCCGGTTTGAGTAGATTGTAGTTTGCTTTTATCCTGCTAAAAATAACTAAGAGGTGATGACTTAATTTAACGTTAAATATGGAATACCATGGCTCCATTGAGACTTTTGGCAATATAGAGAAGCAGAACCGGTATAGATCTCACAACTATAAAATTTAAAAAAAATATTGAACAAAAAAATATGTAAAAAAAATATTTTTTAGTTCTAATCAATCACGTAATATCCAGTGACTGGAAAATTTCTGCCTATATTTCTACCTGGAATAGTTTTTTCTTATATATTATAAGGACTTAGATCGAAAAAAATGTATCTTTGAAATGTTATAAACACAAAATTCCCAAACAGACAAACAAAAATCATACAGTAGTTGGTTTCGTATGCCCACAAAAGTTGAAGAAAATCAGTGCTTTATTAGAGAAGAATTCAAGGAGGTCGAATCAGAAATTAGCGGCAAAAACAAGCTGCAAGCTGTATTTAGTTCGCAAAATCAAAGCATCTGCTTCCACCTGGAAGCACAGCGCCGAGCTAAAAATTTGAAGTAAGATTTTTTAAAAATTTGATTGCTTTGTTATGTTCGATAAAACATATGTATTGTCAAGATTCTCACATTAGCATTATACCGCAAAAGAACGAGGAAAAGACGAAAAACAATTTAGATTTGCACTTATGGTCTAAGAAGTCAGAGTAACGTAGCACCTTTATGTGAAAGATTGACTACAAAAAAGATTGCTGACATTTATTAGAAAACACAGAATTTCTACTTTATTTTGGCATGATCTAGCATCATTCAAAGTGTCCCTCAAATGGTGCAAAGACGATAACATCGAAATAGTGCCAAAGGAAGCCGACCCACCAAATTGTCCAGAGCTTCGGCTTGTTGAGTGATATTGGGCTCTGACCAAAACAAAATTGGAGGAAAGAAAGAAGGAAGCCAAAGACGAGAAAATTTTCAGAAATAAATAGAATGCAGTCAGCAAGAAGGTCTCAGAAGCCACTAAAAGGCGCTAATGGCAGGTTTATCGGGGAAACTGGCAGATTTCTACAAACAAAAAAAAACAAATTATTTGTGTTCACTTATTTAATCAGAAATTAAATTTGCTTTTTAAAACTGTTTGAATTTTATAATTGGATTGAAACCTTTTATCCAATTATAAAAATTCAAGTTAGGGAAATTTAAAGTTAATTTAATTTTTCGATCTCTGTCCTTAGTCGAATTATTTAAGTAGATAGTAATTTAAGAATAGTAATTTACGAAATGGAAATGACATTTTTTGTTTAACAGGGAAACAACATTTTACAGACCAGTTTTAACTCGGAAAACGTTTATACATACATTCACCAGAAAACAGTTACGATATGGTGGCAAAAATGACATATTCTGTAAAGGTGTTCCAGATAAACATTATGATTTTTTTAAACAAACATTGTGCATCGATAATTAAAGGTCAAAGTATACTACTAGGGATTGTAAACCGGTTAATCGGGTAACCTGTGATTTTAAGGAAGACAATTAACCAGTTAATCGATTAAAATAAACGGTTTTTATATTTTTTTTGTTATAATTATTACTTGGTTTTTGCTTGTTTTTAACATATTAAAAGCATAAAATAGTATTTTCAAATTGATTTATTATTCTTTAATGTAAATACGGCTTTAGGTGAGAAGAACTGATGTGAAATTTATGAAGCTTTGAAAATCTGCCTAACGAATGAAAAAGCGGTCTAAAATCCTGTATTTTTAACAAATTGTATATCTATAATTCTCAAATTTTTGGTTTGTTTGAAATTTTTGTTTGATTTTTAATTTATTTTTTTGTTAATTTTTTGCTTATTTTTAGTTTTTATTCATAATTTTATAATTGAATACAGAAAAAATTACGGTATTTAAAAAGCACTCTTAGGAACGGCTTGTTTACCGAAATATTCTGCTTAAAATCCCGTATAACAAAATCTCGTATTTCTAATCCTTGTATATTTGGTTTGCTTTAATTATTTTACGAGAAATTTAAAAAATATATATTATAATTTATAATTTCTATTTTGTTTACTTTTTAGAAAAATTAAAAAAGATATCAACTTTTCTAATTTTTTTGTAAAATTGAAAATTTGAGCTTTGTTTTACATGTAAAAACGGTTTTGTTGAAAAAAATGACAGAAAAACCGATTTAAAATAAATTTCTGATAATTTTTTTTTCTGATACTACAAAGTATATACATTCTGCTTATTAATATCGTAATATTAATTTGGTCTCATTTTAACAATCAAAAATAATAACGAATAATAAAAAAAATATTAATAAATTATTATTAAATACAAAATATATTTATTTGAATTGAATCTCTCTCGCACTAGATATAAATATGTATTTCCATCTTGTTTCCACTTGACATTTTTTTTATTTTATGAATCCTAGATGATTATTGAATTTTTCTAGCCTCTCAAAATATATGTAAACTTAAACCAATTTACAATGCTTCCAGCTAAAAACAGTCTATTTAATGGACATCATCACGGTAAAAACCGAGTTTAAATTCGGTTGAAACATGAATATGAGAATATAATAAAACCTTTTTTGTTTAGTTATAGAAATCACTTATTTTCGGTCACAAAATGCGATGAATTACTTTACCTGTCCAAAAACAAATTTGAAAATAATAATTCATAATACTAAATTAACTAAAACCATATTCAAAACTCCTCATCCAATACCCCATCTAAACATCTCCCAACACTGTCCTCTGTCGCATTTACAGTATGAGGGTCTGGTCTGGGTGTTCGAGTTCGTCCTGTGTCGTAATTAAGTTTCCTTGGCATACCGTACAATTCCTTCCAGCTTATATATATATATAATACAGTGCGGAAGGACACACAAACTCATTAAACCAAGGACCAACAATATATTCTGTGTACACACAACAACAAATACAGCATGTTGTAATATAGTAGAATATATAGAAGTAGAGGGGCGGGTTTGGAAGTCGCGTCAGTGCCAAATTACTTGCAAAATTTTCCGGTAATAACAAGCCGAAAATCTGTTACAAATGGATGTCAAGACATGAAGTGACGCGTTTCGTGACAGTGATGGATAGCCGGGTTCCGGATGCACGACAAAGCGAGAGAGAGAGTTTTATTTGGGCTCTGTACTTTGATATTCTCTCACAAAAAAAATCGTAGACCAAACACACAAAATTCTATATATAATCTATATAAATTATAATTTCAAGAGAATTCAGTATTTATTCAAGTAGATTTGTTATGTAAATAATGCCTTCGGGCAGTGGCTTCCGTTCCCGTTCCCCTTCTTGTTAAAATATCACATCAGCTACATTTTGCATAATTATATATTACACACAAAGTAGACACACTTATTTGACCAAACTGATTAAATATCATTTTACGAGCTGCGTTTGATATAAACGTGTGTGTGTGTGCGCTTGATTAAACATATTCATACCAAATGGGCCGGGGTGAGTTTTCAATTTAAAAAGGGTCACCCTCACTCTCTCGCTCTCACCCTCTCTTGCCATTGCAATTACATCCATTAAAGGATTAGATGGAGGCTATAGTGCAATTTTTCCAGGCCAACGGAGCACCAACATTTACAGAGGATTCGCCCGGTATCCCCTTCCGGGTCAAAGCCTGTGTGGAAATCTAATAAACATATTCTCGTATATATATACTTATAAAGGAAAACCGCTTTTCGCAATGCTCCAGTTTATATATAATATGTATGATTTATCTACGTATATTTGTGCTGCTGTTCCGAGACACTCAATGACAACGAAATTAATGACTCTTGCAGATAAACTAATCTGTGACACGTACACACAATTTTTCCATGTCAGGCTGTTTGTTTTCCTCGCATTTTCCTCTATTTGCAATTGCGATGACCAAACGGGCGGGTTGGACGCGTTGACGGCTTCGTTTTGGAACGCTATCGCGTGCGTTCAATTCGGGCGGCTATCGTGTCGCGTAAATCATAATTTTCGAGAGTAAGAACAAGAGCTTTTCTTTTTTTTTGCTCCCTTGTGGCGCCGCACTCGTAAATAATTGTGGACAGCAGCGGACCGAAAGAAATGTAACGGTTTCGTGATACGACGAAATTGTGTACGCACACTATACTTGCATTAAGTAATATAAATTCTATATATATACAAGACGTATATATATTTATATATATACGCAGAGAGTACAGAACGAGCTTGGAGTGATTATCGCGGGGCGCACAGAAAGAGTAATGGAGCCTTTTAATCATGAGAAACGGAACCAAGGATGAATACGAGTGAATAAACATAATATTATACGATCGATCTTTAATTTTTTTAAGTGAAGGGTTGCAGATAATTTATGACATTTGCGCATTGATTCGAGAGTGAGTAAATTTGAACTAAGCTAAATTTTATTTTTGAAACATTTTCAAGAATTTTTTATAGTGAATTTGTGGTAATTTTTAACGAGACATATATTTATTCTGATTAAATATTCAAATTAAAATGTAATAATGCATCTTTTGGACAGTACCTATTCAATTGATATACTCATAAATAGAGATTATTTTCATGGAAGTGCATTTTCAAAACCAATTTAAACCCCTTCTCAGGAGAACTAAGAGTATAACAAACAAAAATTTTACCGTTAATTTGATATATAAAATAAAATAAGAATAAAGAAATACAAAATATTAGAAGTAAAAATATACACTTTTTATTATACAATAATTTTACCTAATAATAATTTATGATAATAAATTATTACGATATAAGCATTTTACTGTTTCTGTATTTTAACTATAATAAAATTTTACTTTTACTTTTTTAACACTTGAAATTATTACTAAAACCAACTTGAGATTAAAATTACTTTATTTAAGAATTTATTGTTTTAAGATTTAGAAATGTAAAAAATATAAATAAAAAAAAAGATTTTTATAATGTAAATTATTTTTATATTACTCGTATACTATTTCAATAGGCGTTTTTATGATTTAATACTTTATTTTTGTTAATTCAAATAAAACAATATAACATACATAAAAAAATTATGTGCATCTCAAATAAAATGAATATACTCCTAAAATAAAATAATGTGCACCTTAAAATAACAGTGTTCACCGGGAAAATAACATGCTCCAAAAATATAAATGACCAACCAGAAAAATGACCAAATAAAAGAGATTTTGTTTTTTTTATAAATATGCGTGTAGCGCAAAAAGTTAAGCGGGTGCACACTTGGTAGGTGCACATTTTTATATAATTAGGAGCGCATTATTGATTTTTTTGGTGAACAAATAACAATTGTCAATATTGAATTATATGGAGTAAGCTAAATTGGATGTCCTATAGATTTAAGCATCTCTCAATATACTCTAACTAAATTATTATTATTTAATGAGACTTTCAATTATTTTTAAACTGTTGTATATATTTAAAAAAAAAGTAACGATTACTATTTTTTTAATACATACAACATTTTAAAAATAATTGAAAGTCTCATTAAATAATAATAATTTCTTAAGTGTATATTGAAAGATGCATTCAAAATAAAAAATTAAAAATTTAATCATTTTAAAGGTTACAATGACCACTTTAAATTAATTTGTTTTAAATTTTAATCCAAAAAACAGGCCAATTTTCCAGATTTTAAATACTTGTAATTGGCCACATCTGATAATTATTTGTTTTTTTCAATTGAAATAAATTTATAAAAACAGTAATTTAACGCTTTTATTGTGTTTCAGCTTTTTTCTAAACGTAAGATTTTTTACTACAAAATAGACCTCTTTTCAGATTTTATTTTTATAACCGATCCCTTTTTGATTTTTGATTTTATATAATAAATAATTATTTTTCAGCATTCTAAATTATATATTATCCTTTTATTTTCCCTACATACAAGATTTTGAAGACCACTTATGACATTTTTTTATAATGACAACTAGTTATATTCAAACTTTTTAAGAAGATTTAACAATATTAAAGCTTGACCTCATCTAAAATTTAAAGTAAAAAGACTTTTTACTATAAAAATGACCATTATTGAGATTTAAAATTGATTACTTGCAAAAAATATCCGTATTAGGTCATTTAATTATAAAAATGACTACATCTTAAAAATAAACGTATGAATTCACAACTATTAAATGATCACTCTGAGGATTTCACTGTTTTGAGATTTGTATTTATTAATAATACCAATTTTACGGTTTTAAAAACATACTTTTGCGAATTATATTTTCTTTGAGATGTTTATTAGCAATAATACTAGTTTTAAGAGTTACAGATTATATATTGATCTTTTGAATTATTAAAAACGTTTCAAATTTGAACAAATATTTTAACAATATATATTAATACAAATACTTTATCGAAATTCTTGATTTCTGATGTATGTTATATTATTTCCTCGTTCGCCTTGATGATTACCTAATAGTTTACCTATTTTTATATGGTATAATGAATGAAAGCTTTCCATAAAAAGGAGCGCAGACTTTCAGTCCAATCCGAAAGATGGCCAAATTAAAGATTAGCCAAGACAAATACATGTTCCAATTAATATTAGGTAACAATTTCATATGCCCTTAATACTTACTACGTTCATCTATATTATATTATATGCATAACTACCGATAGTTTATTATAACTACAAATACATATATTGTCTTTACAGCCTCTAATTACCAATCTCTAGATTTTATTGGGCCAGGTCTATATAATGACCCTTTTTTATATCCGACACTATAGAATATTACCTGTTACATCTCTATATATAATTGTTTTGGATTGACTGACCTTATTTTTAGTTATCATTTCACCATTGTCGACGTCACATCTTGTGAAATTTTATAAAGACATTTAAACAAAACAACTATATTAATAATGGCAAATGAAATCTCTATGTACGGGTAAGCATTGATCTTGTTTTCATTATTATCAGGTTATGTGACCTTTTCAAAACATTCATAACAATAACAAACCATTTTGACAGCTCTGAAATGATCGAAGGTTCCTTGGCTGACGTTTCAATGACATCAGATTCATATCTCCTGGACGATTCCATCTGTTCTATACCACTAAGTCCTAGTGCTAAAAAACATTGTTCCGAAGTGCGCTGGCGTCCGGAACAGGCACGTATGATCAACGATTCTCATCTACATCGGGCAGCTTATGAAGGTAATGAAGATCAACTAGAGAATATACTTCGATCAGACTGTGACATTGAATATCCGGATCCAGCTCACTTCAACGGAACGGCATTACATTGTGCTGCATTCAAAGGACATCTGGGTGTTGTGAAATTACTTATAGCCTATGGAGCAAATGTCAACGCCCGCGATGGAACCGATGAGACTCCTTTAATGTATGCTGCTGGCGAGGGACACCGTGAAGTGGTCAGGACTCTGCTGCGTGCGAATGCTGATCTTTTTGCTTTTAATCGACTAGAAGACACAGTTCTGCATAATGCTGCATTTTGTGGAGACATGGAGATAGTGAAACTTCTTCTACAACATGGTGCTGTGGCAGATTGTAGAAACGGTGAAAGGATGACTCCTTTAATGTGTGCTGCCGATGAAGGACACACCGAAGTGATTAAAGTGTTAGTGAACAACGGTGCTGATATACATGCCCAGGATGACAACCTGAGACAGGCAATTCACTTTGCAGCTGAAAGTTGTAGACTTAAGTGTGTTCGCCTGTTGCTGGACATGGGAGCGGATGTGAATGCCATGGATTCTATATACGGAACGCCTTTGCATTGTGTCGCCGAACAAGGATTTGAGGAAGTAGCCGTGGAGTTGTTAAGAAGAGGAGCCGACCCTGATGCCGTAAACGAGGAAGGACTGACAGCGATTTTCAGTGCAGTGAACGCAGGATTACTAGATACCGTTCGTTTGCTGCTTGACCATGGAGCCAATGTAAACATGGTGAACGATAGCATTCCGAGTGTCTTTCATTTGGCCTGTCACAATGGGAATCCGGACATGATTCAGTTACTGTTAAACTATGGTGCCAACATAAATGCCATCGATCCCGTTGACCAGTTGACAGCTCTGTCATTTGCCATAGTGAAAAATAATGTAGAAGCTGTTGAGTTACTCATTGACCAGGGTGTAAATCTGCTGCCACAAATGCCTGAAGAGACACCAGCCCTGACGACGGCCATGATTTTCAAGAGTCACGAAATCGAGAAACTCATCACAAGGCACCTGGTGATTCAGCACGGAGACACAGGGGCAAAGGACGTGCAGCAATCGTTGCGAGGTTATTACAATGAATGTCTAGCTGAAATGGACGGAATGAAAAGTACCAAAATAACGGGGACCCATCTGACGTTCCATCACATTTTCTCTCTGCCCGTCCAGCGTGTGGCTCACTTTGTGTGTAACACAAATGTGCAGGATGCATTCCGGACATATATTTTAGAGGATTATCCAGTATTCGGAGAACAGCTGATGCAGAAGTATACGGACGCTAAGAAACGGGCAGATCTGTGGAGCAGAGCAACAAGCCACTGCATAGGACGCATTGGCTTCAGTGAGGTGGCTGCGACAGTGTTGGACTATTTAGCCGACGAAGATTTGAGAAATTTTTGTCTGGCATTTGAGGGGACGACGAAACTATTAGATAGTGAATTATGTTAGTTATGTATATGAAATGTACTTATTGATAGATTTAATAAATATTTATAGTCACAAAATATTTATATGCGTTTTTGTTATTTTTAAGATATACAAAGTAAACAAAAGATTTTTTTTAAAGTTATATGACATTTTAAATTTAATTTGAATTTATTTAAAGTTATTTATGTGAGATTTTTCATTTTTAAATAACAGTAAATTTTGAAAAGTATCTAATATTTATGAATTGAAATTTTGGCTTGCTCAAAATGTAACCTGAAAACCAACAAAGCTGCTTTATATTAGAATATGCATGACAAAAAATAGCCAATTCAAGATATATTTTGAATTCTGTGAGGAATACGCAAAATTAATGAAAAACCAACGCAGCACAAATATTTAACTTCGACATTTCGACAATTCGATAAAAATGGACAAACATTTTTTTTGTTTAGAAAACACTGTATTATTGCATGTATCGGCTATAAATATATAATAAATTTGACAACTATTTTTTTTTAAATAGATGACAGTCGAAGTGTAGATTATGACACTACTAAAATTCTAAAAGTAGTTGTGGCAACCTGCTAGCAATGGTAATCTGCAAGCCCTTCCTTTTCTTATATTTTATAAGACTCTGATTTATAAATAGATTTTTTTACTAGATTAGAGATTGTTTTTTTTTAAATCAATAATTGATTTATATAGAAATCGGTAACATTTAAAATTATAGAAAAATATATACTTTTCTTGAAGAATTTTCAAATATTTCCAACTTTACAATAATGCACAGACGGACTGTGAAATAAAGTCTGGATTATTTTTATGCATTTTATTTTTTAAAACGATTCAATTAACTATGTCAGATGAATTATTCAAAACATTCTCTAACTTTCAATCTGTGTGCTAAAGAAAAGCTTTTTTTTGGATATTAGATTAGGATGGCGTTATAATTTAACATCAAAGCGCAGAAGAAGAATTTCTGATAAATTGCTGTTTCAAAATTTTCCGCTATGTAAACTTTAGTTTGAGTTATGACATCAGAAGTGAAAAAACGCGAATTAAATATTCGATTTTCTAAAAAAAAATCGCCGTGGAACTAGAAAACCATTGCCAACAAGGAAAAAGTTTCATAAAAAATTGTATTAAATGTTTTAAAGGAATTTAATAGAGACTTGAACGTTGCTAGGAAAATCGGTTCTGGAAGATGAAAATATGTTAGATAAGAATCAAGGGCTGTCGAATCGGAAACAAAAATCAAAGCAGCTGAGGGCCTTAAGACTTACAAAGTACCTGACAGGAATTCCAAAAAGAACCTGGAAGCACAGCGCCGAGCTAAAAAAATTAAGTCAAATTTTTTCTCAAAATTCGATTGCTGCGTTATGGACGATGAAACTTATTTATTGTCAAGATTCTCCCAATTGAACGAGGTAAAGACGAGAAACAATTTAGAACAAAACAAAAGTCAAAGTTCCCCACGAAGTTTCCCGTGTGGCAAATTATTTATTTAATCAGAAATTAAATTTTATTTTTAAACTGTTTAAAGTTAGACATTTTTTTCGATCTCGGTCCTTACGACCAACATATTTTTAATAGATATAATTTAAAGAGACTTACAGCGGCCTTCAAATTCATTTTTATAAATAATTTGTTTTATTTTGATTATCTGAGTTACTCTGACGGTCATCGTTTGGGATCTGCAACGAATATGCTGCGTTTTTTGAAAAACTATCGCTTTCATCGCTCTTGCTTGATGTTTGGTATGCCTTCTTTTTCAAAGATAAATCGGCTTTCAAATTTTCAATTTAATTTTGTATATTTCAGCACGTTTGCGTAATGAATCTTGTACCGGGTTGCAATTGATTCTGGCTAAATCACGCTCAGCGTTATAATCAATTTAAGCCGATGCCGCTGTTGCAGACATTTCGTTGTTCTACAACTGGAGAATGTCTATTTGAATTTTGAACATATTTTATATTTGCTTCAAATATAAGAGATGTTCTTCATGTTTCGTATTGTTATTGTCTTAGCTCTTAGGCAATAATTGTTTATTTTTGTGTTTGAGCTTTGGATGGACTTTGCTTTGCATTTCTGCAGGGCATAGGCGGATCCAGAAAATGTTGGGGAGAGGGCATTATGTCTAAGCAATTGAATACATTCTTTTAGGATTTTTAATTCCGTTTTTACAAAATTCTCATTTACAAAATTATGTTTTTCAAAATTCCGGTTTTACAATTTTGTTTTTCAAAACTTAGTTTTACAAAATTCAGCATTTTTTAAAATCTAAATTACAAAAATTGAAAAAAAAATGTTTCTCTAAACATATGCGTAAGTTTACGTGTATTTTATCATAGTATCTAAAAAAACACTTCACTTGAAAGTTTTTTATTCGGGTTTCTAATGTCAATTAGCCAAAAAATCTGATAGGATCATCTTCTTTATTAGGATAACCAGCCTGGACAAAAAGGGCTGTATATGCTGCCAAATTTGGAATTATTCAGCTCTTGTTCCACTTCTAGATAAATAATTCTCATGGTCTGAAACAGCCAAAAAAATGTAAAAAAACGTTTTTTTTAAATAATTATTAGGTATTAAAACTATTTTTTGTTGGTAACTAAAATGTATTCATTGTAACAGAACAAATATTTTGGGCACAATTATATAAAAAAAGGATTTTAACTTTTGAATATATTCCAAATAAATAGCTCAATGATTTTCAGAAAGTCTTATCATTTGAAAAGCGATTCATAAAAATAACAAAATTTGTAGGATGATATTTGAAATATTTAGTAAATTGTTAATCGAACAACAGTATCCCCAAATACTTGCAGATGGAAGTAAAACAATTACAAGACATTACTGTATTTAAAAAAATGAATTAATAAATTTAATTTTTTTAACAAAACTTGTACATTATTTGGCCTAAAAAATCGTTTCAGCATTTTGTTTTACATATTTGAGCAAATGCATATTTTCAAAAATGAAAAATACAAATAAATTCGTTTTTTCTCTATTACATTTTTTTTTGGAGATGACTAAAAAATTGAATTGAGAAAAATTAAGTAATATAAATCTTTTGTTAAAATTTGATTGTTTATTTTTATTATTTTAAAATATGTTTTATATGCGGCCATAATCAATGTTGATGCTAAAAAATGGCCCGTGGAGGGATTTGGTTTGGATGGTTTAGGGCATGTTTTGGTAATTTTATAAATATAAAAAGCTTTTTGGACTTCCCTAAAGATTACATTGTCTCATGTCTTTATTAATCACGCATAGATCGAAAAAAACTGTCTGTATTTAGCTAACATATTTATTTTGACTAGATTAATAAACAAATAATTTATTGTTTTAAATTTGACTTTATGACTGGAACAAAAAAATTGATATTCGATTTGGATTTAGATTTGAGTGAATATTATGTGCCAAAATAAATATTTGGGTGCTAAATAATGCTTTCCAATAAAAACAATTGAGTTATAAATTAAATAAATGGGTATCAAAAAAACTGTTTTTTTTTTAAAATAAAAAACAATTGAGCAACTTTCAAAATAAATTACATTCAATTAAAACAAGTAAATGTTTATAAATATTGCGTGTTAAATAATATAATTAAGATGTTTAAAATACACATATTAATTATTTGAGTGCTAACAAGTATAAAAATGCATACTTATTAAAACTATATTTAAAGATTTATTTTTTCGGTGTTTATAGAAAGGGAATGGAACAATGCCCACTGCTTTTGATCATTGATATATAATATATCATGATGTTTAAATTTTGCGTCAATACAATTACAAAAGAACGCAATAATTTAATTTTGATACTCATTTGTTTTAAATAGTTCTCATATTTATTATTAATATATCATTTATAAATAAAAAACATTATTTTTTCATTTGTTTGGACATACACCAATTTTTTGCAATTTCACTTTATTTTATTAGCATTCAGTTTTGTATTAATTGGAATGCAATTTTTAATTTTTAAGTTAAGTTAAGTAAGTGTAAGAACGCAAATTTATAAATTGAAAACACGATTTTCTTTTTTTATATCTAGCATCCTAAGATCTAATTTTTCATTTTTTATAGTTCATAATTAAAATGCTCGCAGAAATAATTAAAAAAGGGAAAAGCATTTTTGAATTTTTAAAACTCCAAATTTAATTGTGCAGTATCCACTAAATTTAAACCTCTTAGATTTTATGATTTAATTTATTATGATTGAGTTTCATTAGATGCACGGTTAACTATATATATCTGTTTTAATAAAAAATAAAGTTTTTAATGTAATAATAAAATAATATAATAATATAATAATTATTATATTTATAAAAAAGCTGTATTATTTTGGATATTCAATTTTTCATATACGGTCTTATTTATATTTGAATATATTATTCAGTTACTGTCCATTTTAGGTTAAATAAAAGAAATTAAAATAAAGAATAAGTTATACAAGATTTTGTTATACATATACGTACAAATGAAATTATACGTATATTAATAAACAAACGTATTTTACAAAAGGCATACAACAAATCGCTTTTCAAAAAAAAATATGTGCTCCTAAAAAAAGTGCATTTTAAAATAACAGTGTTCACCGAGAAAAAACATGCTAGATTCATTAAATTATGAATAAAAATCTCAAATCCTAGAAAAATATCACAATATTTTTCTTTATAAAATAATATACAAGTTATGCATTTGTGCAATCCATTATGCAGTTCAGAAAACTAAAAACTGCACAAACTCAAAAGTCTGAACATTTATACGTTGTTTATATATATTATACGAGTATATTATAGAGATATTTCCCGTCGATTCGAATAAAACTATATATTTTCTCTATAACCGCAAAGTGTACACGAAAGCCCCATGAATAATGAAATAAAACCATTAAATTAAATGTATCGCTTTTTCGTGTGTGTGTGTGTGTGTGTGTATGTGTGTGTGTGTGTTCGCGTTCGAGTGTGTACTTCGAACGACACGTTTGAGACCGATTCCGAGAGTAAATTTATTGGAATTGTACGCGATGACCTTTTGACCGCCCTCCTCCTCCTCCCAACTTCCCTGCACACTTTCCAATGCTTAAAGCTCTCGATGATTAGCACTTTACACTTTAGTTGTATTAAAAAAGCAGAAAAACGAGCACTCCGAATTGTCGCAATCGGATAAAAATCTATTTATAGATTTAGAGGCGACCCCATATTTTAAAATCTTGAAATTGATTTCGACCCAAGAATTCTATTGGGTTTCTGCTGGTGATGGCCCTTTGGAAAGGTGAATCGCTCGGTGTGTGTGTGTCGGTCACGAGGAATACGTGCCACGAATCGGGAATTGTTAATTGATGGCGATATCGCGCAACCCCGCCGAGACTCGTATATTATACGCACACGCGCACCCCATTGCAGATTCTCCCGCGGTAAAGTGTTGTACACAATCTACGGGGACGTTTAACTCATATATATGGACATATATGAATATGTGTGTGTATAGTGTATGCCAGTTAGAAGAGGGTTAGACGCGCTCACCACTTTTAATATATTAAAAACATTCGTATGTGTGTGTGTGTGTGTAAGTGTCTTTCGCTGGGCGCACTTGAATATGTCATATGCGTTGTGCCATGTCGCGTTGCGTATATTCTTGTTTTGCAGGCAAACGGGTAAAAATAAAAAAATGTAAATAATATTGAGACTTTGAGGAGATTATCTCGGGTATGCAGTTTGAATGTGACACTTGGCAGTGTGTCTCGATGTGTGTGTGTGTGTCGGAGGTGATCTTCTGAACAAAAGAGCATAAGCGACACGCCGCCTGCTCGTCCTCCTCGTATGCGTCTCGAAAACTTGACATAATCCACTTTGCCGCCTATCATGTATCGCGTTACGCGCGCTCGCGCGCACAATATTCCGCGCAGCCAGTTTGCTTTCATCTTTTTGACATGTGTGTGTGTATGTGTGTGTAAGCTAAGCGTTCATGTATGTGTGTGTGTGTCAAATTGTGCACGCAAAAATATTATACAGTTTTAAATTCGATTTGAATATAAATGTGCTCTGCTGCTATATTATGCCTATGCCAGTTAACGTGTATTGCTTCTGCCAATCCGAAAACCTCCAACCCCGATAAAAGATATATAATATATCTCTATCCGCCCGATACCACACAAGGGATGTGATATTATTCACGCATTTAACTCTGCGTTAATGATATATATGCATAGACTGACAAAAGCCACCTCTCCGGGAGACAAACACAATCAAAAATTATCAAATTCCATGAACGCTCCCTTTGTGCATTGCGTCAAGTCTCGTTCATATTTGCACTACAAAAGACGCACTCGCCCCCACCCATTCATATCGTCGCGCCGCTACTGCCATCACGAAACTCACCACTCTTACCACCACCACAACACACACACACACACAATGTAACTTTGACATTTCCTATGATGTTTATTTATGAATAATTATTGTATCGCATCTCTTTGTCTGGGTGCATTTATATGAAATTGTTTGAACGATTGTTGAAAATTCAAAAGCTTATTTTCATGATATTCTAAGAATTTTCCGATTAGGCGTATCAGGCGGGAATAAATAATGCAAACGCACACACACACACTCACACAATAAATGATTGAATGCGTAATGTCAGTGGCGGGCGCCCCACTCCAAATGGCTATAGAAGAGAAATACGCGGGCGCGGACGCTTTCTTATCGGCGGCGCCGGCGCGCGATGAAATAAATGGGGCGAAAAATTGTGTGTATCATTCTTGAGGGCCATCGCCAGGGCCACCACATACGTTTGACATATGATGAATGACCATCGGCAGTGGTCGTGCCGCATGCTCTCCGGAGACACAAAAGCATATGATACACACACACATACACATACACACACACTCGCACTAACATTACATTATAATATAATTTGCGAATCTGTTATTCTGTATATAGTATATATTACTTATATACATATTACATATTTTGTATTATATATATATTATATATGTATACATATGTAGGTAAGACGAACCGGTGTTCATAAATAATATCAAATCAAGATTAAATCAAAATGTATTATGATGCGCCAGCGCCGCGCCACGCCGGAGTCAAGAAGACGCAATGGATTTAGTGTGGCCAGCAGATTAGATTAGGCATTGATTGGATTGGGAATATTTTCAAAATAGATATACGCGAAACTTATAAATAGAGTATGATATATTGTTCAATTATTTGGTAGAATTTGGAAAACATTGTACATTAGGATAAATCACCTTTGGAAAAATGCAATAATCTTCAGCGTTCCCTATCTGGGGAGAGGACAAACGACGCGATCTAATACCTGTTTTGGACTCTGATGGTACCCCATCTCCTCCTTTGACAATTAATTGCAGTTAATCTAAACTTAAATTTAGACAAACGTAAAATATTTGAAAAAATAATAATAATGTAATAAATTTGAATTAAACACTGAACTACAATTGTATTAACGAGTGCTCTCCGTATACAGAAATGATACTTCTAAATGTTGTTAATTAAAATATGTTATCCTCCCTACAAAATGTTGCTCGGATTTTCTAAAAAACAAAAAATCCCATCTTATTTCGAGAAATTCGATGTTTATTGGAGAAATGAAATATTTTGTAACAAAATAACAGATTCAATCGAATTCGGTATTTCCAGTTTATAAACTGTCCATAATCGAAATCGTTTCAAGTTTAAGATTTATAAAAGTCGATAATTCCCAACTATATTCCAGTTATTTTCAAACTGAGTGATTTTAACATCAAGCGGTGCACCGTGCGGTGCGCGTTCGCGTGACGTTTAATGTACTCGTAAACGTGTCACTTTTTTCAACTGCAACTGAATGCCCCTGCACATATCTTAGACGCTCACACTAGACATCATTCTTCTATTATGCTTCATTTGGTAAGTAAAATCCTCCGTTTTAGCAAGCACCTGTAAGTAGCGCCCTGTTTTCACATTTATAAATTTTGGCAAATCTGTACTTTATCGCCCCCTCCCAGAAAATTAAAAAAAAATATCTATAATATGCCGTACTTCAAAATCTCCTCCTCAACTGCAACCCCACCAAAAATCATTTAAAAAAGGTTGATTTTTCTAGGCAAAAAAAACGTTTCGGGAATTTTATATGATTGGGGATACAAATGCGATTGAACTTACGATCACATAACCATACTTTTGTGTGTGCACTTATATCCTGTATGTGATATTTTTATGATATCTTCTTGTACGCTGGTCATTTGACAACCACAACTTCGTTTCTTTACACATGCGACCATTGGCGTCTATCCCTCTTTGTGCCAATTATTAGTATGTTTTGATGTAAGTGAGACTTATATGTTAGGTTTTTGGAAAACTAATATTTTTTGTCTAATTTTAGCACATCTTCTGCCGCAGTACCTTTAAGGCTTTTTAGGGCTCTCATCGGCCATCAACGCAAATATCATCGTCATCGGCCGGCCTAGCAGAACCTTTTAGTATTTACTTCCACTGGCCATCGACAAAGATTATCGACATACTCTTTGTGCAACTTAAAAGTATAAATTTCATTCGTAGAATTAAAACAAATTAAATAAAAAATATTTCATTTTATTTAAAAAAAAATCTAGAATACATTTAGAAAGTCGTTATTTTACAGCCCGAAACTTTTGTGGTATCTTTTGCTTTGAAATCACTTTAGAAACATTTATATTTATTTATATAAAAATATTCCAGTTATTATATAGTTGGTAAAATGTATCGAATCTATAGTTCAAAAATTGGTATTATATAGCTCGATACAATGACGATCCGAGCGTTTCTAGTCAGCAGTTTTTGTATATGATCTAGTTCAAAAACTATAAGAATATAGTAGGGGAAAACCGTCATATCCGATAAAAATTGTCGTATAGCCAGTTCATGAAATACACTATTAAAAAAATCAAATGTGAATAAAATAACAATATTTAAACTTCCTCTTTTTTAAACATTTGTTGTTCACAAAATACATAATAAAATATGTCCTCTAATAATAAATCCATAAAATGTTGTCTTTAATCCATCTTTATCATAAGGTACAGAATTATTAAAGGTCATTTAATGTTATAAACATCAGGTCAGTATAATTTCCATATTTGTATTGGTAAATCTAGCGCAATGCAATTCAATCAATCATTATATGCTAAATAAATATTCAATATATTTTTTGGGTCTTTTTTTAGAAAATATTTATACTATTTATAGAATTTTATCGATATTTTCTTAGAGTGCGTGACGAAATCCTAAAAATAATAATATTTATTATATTTATGCCAAAAATACACATAAAACCAAAATACCAAATGACAGAAAAACCAAATGCATAAAAAACAATTACCTGAAAGACGAAATCCTTAAAGTTTTTCTTCTTTTTAATAGTTTTGTAATAGTTTTGGTAATACTTTAATATATGTTATTTTTAAAAATATATATATATGTTTTTCTTTTTTTTCCAATTATAAAAGCTCGCAAAAGCGCGCAATTAATTACAATTTCCGAAGGAATTATTTTTTAGGATTTTTCAGGCATTTTGCTTTCAGAATTTTAACTTTCAGGCATTTTGTTTTTCAGGACTTTTTCAGGCATTTGGTTTTCAGGCAAATGATTTCAGGATATTGATTTAAGGCTTTAACGACTTCATGATCTCATCACCAACCCATTTTCTTCATTTGTGACCTCTTTTAGGCCTCCTGTCATCTGGGTTGGTGATGAAATTCTAAAGTCGTTTGCCTGAAATTGAAATCCTGGAATAACTTGCCTAAAAACCAAATGCATGAAAAAAAATACTGAAAACCCTATGATTAAAAGACTAATTTCTAAAAGCAAAATGAAAAAAGCCTGAAAAACTTGGAAAAAAAATGTTTGCTTGATAAAAAAAAACAGTAAAAGACAAGCAATTCCTTCGGAAATATTTTTTTAAAATCACATATGTTAAAGTATTGACAAAAATATTACAATTTTTAATAAAAAAGGAGGAAAACTTAAAAGATTTTGCCTAAAAGGCAATTGGTTTTTAAGGCATATGTATTTCAGGCATAAATATTTTTGGGATTTTTATTTATAGGATTTCGTCACGCACCCTTAAGTTTCATCAAGATCAGCGAGAAGAAATAAAAATAAAAATTAGAAACAGTGCGGGAGCAGTTTTTGGCGAAATAATAGGAAATGTAATAATCTTGAACAAACATTTTTACAGAAGGATAGGCAGACTTGATTTCAGTATTTTTTGGATGCGTTTAGTGTGTATATTTATGTATACATATATATCTGTCTTAAGACCTGACTTTCTAGTAATAAATAAGATTATAAATAATTTAAATATATTGTTCTTGTTCTTATGAATTCAGTAAAGACATCTAAACAAATAGATCAAAATATAACTAATTGTATATAGTTTGTATATGTTTTTGGGCCAATTTTTCTATATACTGACCTGTAATGTACATCTTTTCAATTCGAGGCAGTATTTTAGTTGTTTTCCGACCATTTTTTCTTCTTCAACGTCAGATGGGTTCTTTACGCACATATAAAATTAAAATAAAAGTACTAGCTAAAAATAAAAAATATATCTCGTAAAATAGTAAAAAAAATAGTGTACTCTTTATAATACATTTTAACATATATCTGTTTTTTATAGACTTCAAACTATTACAATTTTGTTTACGACGCTTATGCCAATGTGGCACATAGCGCGTCCACGAATCCCCTCCAGCGGACCCGGTTTGGAGCGAGCGTCTTGACTTGCAGC
>JAAAKO020006162.1:0-19723 GCA_010015015.2 Bolitophila cinerea | reverse complement strand
TGACTCAATACCTCAAAAAGGTCGCCCGAAACTCCTTTCTGATCATGATAAACGGATGATTATGCGCAGAGTTAAAGGAAATCCAAGAATAAGTGCGCCAATCTTAAAAACTGAGCTTGAGGTGTTTAATGGAAAAGTAGTCCATGCAGAAACTGTACGAAGAGCTATTCAAGATTGTGGCTATAATGGACGAATAGCCAGGAAAAACAAACGGATTTTGCCTGGCTAATGACGTAAACAAGAAAAAAATGAATTCTGCAAAACTGCACCGGGACAAAGACGATTTCTTTTGGGATGGAGTATTTTTTTCTGACGACAGCAAGTTCAACATTTTTGGAAGTGATTGTAGAGTGAATGTTTGGAGAAAACCAAACGAAGAAATGAAAATTCAAAATCTTCGCCCGACAGTCAAACATGGTGGCGGTTCTGTAATGGTTTGGGCTGTATTTTGTCCTCTGGTGTTGGAAATTTGGTGTTCATCGAAGGAAATATGGACAAGCACATGTCCATAGCTCAATATACTAAGGGACAATTTAAAGCCAAGTGCCGAAAAACTAAATATATTGGATCGATTTCATTTTTATCAGGATAACGATCAAAAACAGAAAGCATACTTAAGTAGTACGTGAATGGCTGCTTTTTAATTGTCCAAAAGTTGTAGATACGCCACCACAGTCCCCCAATCTAAATGTTATAGAAAATCTTTGGGATGATACACAAGTATCAGAAAACACAAAATTTCTAATAACACGGATTTGAAGAACCTTTTAAAAGCAGAATGGAGCATAATTAGAAAAGAATATACAAATAAACTTGTTAGATCGACGCAGAAACGTCTAAATTTGGTAACAGAAAATAATGATAATCCTACTAAATATTAGGCTTATTTAAATTAAAAATTGTAACAAAATTAATAAAAATTGTCCGAATATTGAAGTCAGCTGTTTTTTTAAAGAGTTTTGATTAAAGTTCTACAATTATTTTGATTTACCATTTGTTTAAGTTATTCTACTAGATATGTACTCCATGAACTTCATCTTTAAAACGTAGTTCAAAGAAAAATCTAAATTATTTTATAAACATTGATTTAATAATAATTTAGATAATTTTTGGTCTGTGTCCGAATATTAAAGTGACTAACTGTATCTCCCAGTTTTATATGTGGCCAATAGTAGTTCATGTTATTGTTTGATATAAATTAAGCTTGTGTTTTAATATGTTGCTTTCTAAGACCATTATCCTAAAACCATTTTTATATTCTATCAATTTTAATATTAACTATTTCAATGACCTTTTCTTTTTGGACCGCTAAATCTTAATAAAACGTCTTCCGCAAACATGTTAGACTCACCGTTGACGCATGCATTGGAAAGATCATTAATAAAAAGTGAAAAAAGTAAGGGACCAAGTTTTGTATCTTTAGGTACACCACAGGAGAGCTCAGCATAGTTTGAACTTACACCTTCTGAGTAAACTATTTGTTGATTAGTTGATTAGTTGATTATTTTTTAAAAAAAGTCTTTAATTTCATGCTATCGAACGATTAAGTAAAATCAAATAAAATAAGAAGATTTATATGTTTTTTTATTTAGTTCTACTATCATCATTATTTTTATGTAAAGCAGTGGTACCTTGATTTGACATATAGCCGGATTGTTTGCAGAATAAAAATTGTTGAATTTCAATTTGAATTTGTTAATTTTTTTATATATATATATTATTTCAAACATATAGAAATTGCTGGAAGATTACTATTCCACGAAAGTCGCTAAGCGCCTTAGGTATAGCAACTTTTGCCAAAGGAAGATGGAAAAGATGAAGTTGTTAATGTAATATTAAAAATATGGCAGCGTACAGAAAGGATTACAGGAATATGAAGCTTTAAGAAACGTAACGAAATACCATCAACTCTAACAGCATTCGATTTTTTTGCTTCAATGAATTTTTAAACTTCATCAGGGAATACATTTTTAAAGTAAAAATATTCGAAAGACGAATTTTCCAAAATAAAAGTTAGAGATGATATAAATAGTCGAGTATAGGTGAAGAAAAATTATCATAGGTAAAATAAATACAACATACAAAAAAATGTAATACACTTTAGGACAAAATGTCATAGTTTAGAAATAAATTAAGCTTCTAAGTAAAGCATATAAGCTTTTTCCAATATTTTAGTAAGTATTTAATTCATGCATTAGTTTGGTTTTTAAAAAACGACGAAATTATAATATTTATAGATTTGAAAAGAAAACTTTATGACAAATAAGATAAGTACATTTCAGTACATTTTTGTTAGCACCATTTATTATAATTATAAACTTAAAAAATATGAATATATATAACTTTATGTACATGTTATTAGTTACTGAAAAAAACTCCAATATTTATTAGGAATCCAGTAATTTAAAAAAATCATTTACAATTACATTTAAATATGATAGGAACTATAATTCTTTCAATTATTATTTTTAATAATTTCAGTTTTTACTCTAAACTCTAAATAATTGAATTTAATTCTTAGATACATGCAAGCTTATGCCATTTTTCCATTAGACCTTTATTTGTCCCCGAACAATTGGTTATCGTCTATTAACTCTGCTGTTTAATGTCTTATTGCCAGTTATATAAATAAATAATTATATGTATAGTTGTAAAGTTATATTGGAGTACCACAATTGTTATATAAATGTCAATGATACCAGATTTACTACTACTCTAATATTCATACACATATCTCAGTTCCTACTGTCCTCATTATGTCAGAAAATAAAAGCTCGCAAAAAATCCATCAATCTATGTTTACAATGTTGTTCATTTTATTCAAAACTGAAAAGTTATAGCAAATCCGAAATTCAATATATTATAGTTTCAAATAACAAGTAAAATATTCTTTCTCAAATCCCTATGTAGATTATATACAAATATACATATTTTCATTTTCATATCTCAATGTACAAATACCTTCTTGATATAATTCTTTAACTAACTGGTGCGTTTGTATAATTAATTAAAGGCATCAATGTCACGCCATTTCAGAAAGCTTTTTATAGCAATTAAGACTTCATTCATAAAACACTCAATGATTTTTAAATTTTTGCCGCTGTCCATCTTGGGTGGTCATCTACCGTGCAAAAGTCCGACGCGTTGTTCCTCTCTGCTATGGCGTAGCACAGTGGGGCATTTGTCTCACTTAGCGATTATAATTCCATTGTGCTTTAAATAAAATACTTACAAATGTATTTTATGGGGATTTTATGAATACAATTAAATGAAATAATACATTAATATTTGTACTGTTATTTTTTAAAATGCATTTAAATTGCTAAGTATTAAATTTATTATTTATCCCTTTTTAAAACCATACAGAATAGCAAAATAATTAAATAAATATATTTATTTTAAATAGTAAATGTAACCATTTTGCGATTTTTTTGGTTTTGTAATATAAATTTAATACCCTTACAATGCACATAAAAAATATACTAACTCTTAAAATATGTGTGAAATAAATTATGTATAAATAAAAAAAAATATTATTACCAAAATTCTGTTTTTTTTTAATTTTCAACGCTTGCTATAACTGTATTTTTTAAATTTTATCTATTTCAAAAAATATTTTTTTGTCATTTTGTATTTATTATGATTTATCAGTATATATTTGCAGAAACACGAGTTATTGAAATGCAGCCATTTTTTCACCAAAGTATTCTTAAGAAGTTACATAAACATATTTTTGTAATATCTTACGGTCGGCAAGAGTCGATGAATACTAAAAGTCTATTCAAATATTTATAAAATTTTCAAAAAAAGAATATAAATTTTTTAACATCATTTTTTTTAGTGTTATTTTTTTATATTTTATATATATTTTTTTAATTTAATTAAATTTATACAAAAAAATTAATAAAAAAAAAATATTAAATTATGCATGAAATATAATAGTTATGGGCCTAAATAAAAGCATGTATATTAATAATAATATATTAAAATTATATTAAAACACCATCAGTTTTAATTTTTTTATAAAATACCTGATTTTTTATTAATTTTTTTTTTTGAATGTGCAGTTTCATATTTAATTATATAAAAAAATAAAATATGTAAAATTTAGATTTTCAATAATTGAATAATGAAAACTTTTAAGGGAAAAAGCACCACTGTGCGACGTGGCGCGAGATGGAAAGTTATATACCTAAAGGTCAGTGTCGTACCAGGCAAACAAAAAAACACCTACCCATTTGAAAAGTGGTAGACGGTATAACAGCTGTTGCGAATTATTATTACATTTGCAGTCCAAGCGAATTAATGACAAAATAGCTAATATAACAACAAGAAAAAGGTTTTTTTAAAATATTCCTAATGACAACAAAGTTAATGTTGCTTTTTTATCTTGAAAAAGATTATTCCGCAAATGCTATTGACATAAAAGTTATCATTTCTGAATTAATGTACGAAAATATTATTCTTTAAATAATTAAGTCCTGACACCCTCAAAAGCAACTTAAAAATCAATTTCAAAGTCAGTAAATTCGGACCTAATTTGATTTTCTATGCGGTTTATAATGTCGTATATGAATTTGTTTTTGTGTCTGATACTGATATTGAGCTTGAGTCTAAGTTTTATATTATACGCTTCATGTTTGTTTTGATTTTGAGCCACTTGGTATAGACTGTAGATGTAGATTTAAAGACATTTTGATTGTTAGTTAGTTAGCTGATTTTGATATTGACTTTGAAGGTAATTTTGAGATTGTGCTTAATTTTAAGGGTCATTGCGACTAATTTTTGACACGATTAAGTTCTTAAAAAATATAGATCTTTAATCTGATTTTAGTTTGAGTCTAATTTTTAAACTTACGTTTTATTTCAATATTTATTTTGACGCTGCTTCTGACAATGACTGAAATTAATTTTAAAGTTTTATAGCAGATTGATTTTGATATTAATTTTGAGCTTAGCAAAATGTAAGTCTACTTTTTGACATGTTTATGTTTTTGAAGATTAGTTCTTAAACCTGATTTTGTATAATATAATTATTCTTAAAATCAGGCTAAAAAGTCTCTTCAAAATTTAAAACCATACAATTAACTTAACTTAACTTATAATCAGGTTAAAACAAGCTCAAATCAGCACCAAAATAAAATTACAACATCTGGTATAAAACTAACCAAAATCGAGCTCAAAATGCACTTCAACATTATACCATCTAAAAAAATATTAAAGGCTTTACTAGAAATTTAGATGAAAATTATGTTAAAAGTCCGCCTCAAAAATGTTCCTAAAATTAAAAAGCGTAAATTTCTGCTCAAAATTTAATCATAAACTTAAATTGTAAAAATGTTTTAAATGAGAATCATCAAACTAAACTTTAGTTATTGACAATACCTATTATAATAACGCATTGATTTTCGTGAGTTCTTCACCGTCATTAAAAGAACAAGCCTCACCCACACCAAGCACAAAAAATATACCTTATTCCAAATTCGATTATAACTTTAAAATACAAACATTCCACCCACACATTTTTACACGGGCGCGCGCGTAGCAATTATACAATCACACTGCTGTTCCACTTGCAAAACCCATATAAAAAACTACAACAACAATAATAACAACTGCACTTAACTTCATATTTTCTCCATAAACTCCACATATTTATGAGTCGATAATCGCTATAGTACATACGTGATGCGCCATACAAACTAACACATTATATGTATACACATACTAAATGCGTGACTTTTGAGTGTAATTCGCATTAAAATCGAGCGCGCTCGGACGCCCGGCTCACCGAATGTGTAAGCTCATGTCGCGACCATAAAAATAATGCGCGCACTCGGCGCGGGGCATACTCATAAAAACGTGCGTAAGCTGCTTAACCGAATCCGCGTGCACACATTTAAAACGGAAAAAAAAGTAAGGCGCGCATGCTGACACTTAAAACAACGCTCTCCGATGCGAATGCACATTTATTTTTAGTATATATATAGTAAGAAAAAACTGCATTCAAAACAAAGCACTTAAATGCAGAGAAATGCATAAAATGTAATTGTTTATTGATCTCGATTATGCTGTGTGTCCCATATAGTATAAAAATGTATATGTCTATCACATCATATGGCCAGCGGCGAGCATATATTGCGCAAGCATATTAGAACTCATATTATTGCCGCCTTTTGTGTATGTGATTGAATATTTTGATGTGTTATCAATGATTGAGCTGTCGAGATTTCAGTTCGAGTGTCAGTCTTGCCATTTGATTTTAATGGGCGACGACGAGGCGACTGACGACGCGACACCGACGATAGTAATCAATAATATATTCCGCACTGAAATTGGGTCAGCTCATTGTTTACGTTCTTTGTCTTAGCTGCTCATTCTGACCACAATACACATAATTATATATACTCGTACATAGTATGTTCAATTTTGTATATATTGCACAAGGCATATTGCACAATGCACATGCATATGCAGAAGCAGATCGCAGATACACTCACGCCTTCGGAAAAAGCTCTCTGTGGGTCGAGGTTGCACACTGTGTGCGCCAGCAGCGTATAAAGCTCATTGTGAGCACGCACTCGAAAAACATATATATATATAGGTATACATGCAAAATAAATATACACGATAAATATTCTATACAGATATTCAACAGTATAATATAATATAATTCAAAAAAATGCTAATTTAAACCCGCGTGAGCGCCCGCGATCGCTCACGCAGTCTACATTTGGTCATTTTCACACGTTTTTGCATGCCGGGCCTAACCTATATAACATATATTATATATATAATATTATACACACACTTTTGATTAGGCCAATTTAAACTGTGTATAATATCGTTTAACCTTCGCCACACGCACACATATTACACAAGCATCAATTTGAACTAACGCAACGCAATGGCGACCACCGAATGTCCAAATTGCGTGCGTACGAGCGAGCATGCGTGCATGTCTGTGTGTGTGTGCGCCTTTGTATTAAGTAATTCGTAAATAATGTGTTAATTTTGCGAGTCGTGTTTCGTTTGTATTTTGATTGTTTGATATCAAGATTTCAGACGATATTGTAACCTTTAAAAAATAGTGAAACGAAAATCTTGGAGATGGACATCAATCTCAGTCTCTATAAGATTGTATATAATCAATCAATCGTAAAAAAAGTTAAAGTAAAACAAGATATATAGGAATGCTAAAAGTCAGCAAAATTATAGGCATCTTTGAAAGCTATAAATTTATCAAAATAAGTGGTCTCTAAATGAGCTGAGATAGAAGGGTGTCAAAAAACTGAAGGTTGTTTTGCTTTTAAGTATCCTTTGGATATGCAGAGACGGTATGCTCGCTCATTTTCCTTTAGTGCATTTTTATCACTTTGACCAGAATGCACTCAAATGCAGTCAAACATTTTGTGAGAATAATTCACTTTTGATTGTGCATTCATCTCAAGTGCATTCTTCTCGCGCGTGATTGAGCTTTGCACTTCGCTTTACACACTCGGTAATGCATTTTTATCACCAAATTTCTGTGAGCTTTAAAGCTTTTCTATACAAATTAAAAGTGAGAATAATGCACATCGTCATTTAGAGAGAAATGCAAACTTAAAAATAATTCTTCAAACCGTCTAAAACATTATTCTATATCATTAGACGAGACATGAGCGCAGTATTGGATGATATGGCACTTTGCTGTATTGTACAAGTTGTATTTTCTTATGATTTCAAAATAAATATTACAAACAAGACAATAGTACAATAACTTTTAACTTATAAAATAACTTTTTCCAGTTGCACAAATATGACTTTTAGTTAAGCATATGCATCAATTTGTAATTCAAATTAAAATTGACGAAAAAAGTAACTTCAGCCGTTTATCGGCTGAATCTAAAAAAATGATAATTCCATTCTTTTCAATCAGCCAAATCATCAAATTTTAGTAGACTAAATATTTTAAATTCAAAAATATTTATAAAAACATTTTTTTTTAAATAGGGTAGAATATTAAGCACATGAACTATGTTTTTTCGGTTCAGCCGATCTCAGCCGATATAAATTGGCTGCCATGTCGATATTTATTTACTGACATGCTCGAACGTCTAAATAATGTCAATACCATGCGCATATGGCTAAAACATGGCCGTCTAACAAAAAATATGTGTTTATTTTTGTTTTTTTCATAAATAAAAATAAATAACTGGGAAACGATTTTTTATTTATATATATTTATGCCAATTATGTTCAGCCCTAATTTATAATAATGTTATTATTACTGATACAATAATAACTTTTTTATAAATATTAGCTGTGGCCTATTCGATTAGTTACTTACGTGTACATCATACTTACGTCAGGGTACGTTGGTTTGAGCTGTTATGTCTCAGTTTTCAATAAATTACGATTTTTTGCTTTTATTTGGAGAAGAAAAAAACAATCATATACGATATATTTATACGAGAGATTTTTTGGAATATACGGCTCTTAAATGAACAAACAAACTCTTCGAAACCGATTACAGGACTCCCACGCTTAAAAATAAATAAAAATGAAAAAAGTAGTTTTTTTTAATAAAATACCATTTTATATTTTTAAAGTTTTTTTCTATTTTAATAGAAATAGCAGTTTGCGCTTGAATAAAAAAAATCTCTCAGGAGCACTTGATAAGAGCAATCTTAAATGAATTGTTATCATTTAAAATTAATTTCTATCAAGAATATTGTCGAATTTAATCTTCCGATAAGTCCATTATAATTTTATTTTATTTATAATTGTATTTAATTTTATTTATTATGTCATCACTATTTTTATATTTTTTATAAAATTTAGACCCTGGTTTTAATTATATATTTTTAACCTCTCTTGTTATTGGCAAAAAAACGGGTTGTTAGATTTTGCAAGCAGTAATAAAATACCGCATTTGAACTAGGAAAAATTATTAACACCAAACAAAAATTATATTTTTTTAATAAAAATGGTAAATTTAAAAAGAAATTATAGGCTGAGAATTTTCAAATTACACGCTGAAAGTTTTAAAAAACGCAAGGAAAAACTTAAAAAATTAAAAAAAAAATTACAGGATAAAGGATAAATCATGCAAAAAAATTCAAACTGCCGAAAAACTTGGCCAAAAAAAAATGTTACGCTATATTCTATCTATTTTCAGCTCCAATATCTATCACTCTCTATAATTTTACCATCTGAAAATATGGTGCAAGCTTGGAGAGAGCTGTTTGGAACCAAACACAAGTAACTTTCTGTGATTGATTGTCCTAATGGTGTCATATGTCTGTTTATGTCATTGATATGTAAAAACGATCTTCGTGCACCGTTATTTCCGCAGAAAATTGTGTTCACAATCTCGTCTGTGGCAAATGTCATCTTGCATTGCCAAATAAAGCAATTTTATACAACCTCCAAACCTTTTTCCATAATAAATTTTATGTTTGAGCATGCGCAACATATATTCGTACATTCGTACGCGCCGCAAAGTATAATGTTTTTATCGGCAAGATCCAAGATCAAACAGACGCGCATGACTTGAGTGAACGAGCGCGTGTGCGTATATGCCAAAAATCGTTTTTCATGTGTCATCTTAAATAAACAACGCATTATTTATCAATCAAGTTGTAATTTATACGATATATAAAAGCATAACATTGCGCTCTGAGCTTTTCGGTCGGAACGGCTACGCGCATACGGACTCGACATCAGCCACCGTTAATTTATTGCCAAATAACTTGTTTGTGTGCCACACGCACGATCGCTCGCTTTAAATGCACATATGCAGTATTATATACTTTATATACTGGCATTATAAAATGCAAGTACACGTCAAAATGGATAAAACCGATTCACTGATAAAACGTGCAGTTTATATATAATACAATTTTATAATGAAGTTCAGCTGCAGCAAAAATGACATACTATATACATATATACTCGTATAATATACCTGCGACGATTGCGCGAGTGAATAAAATATGAGAAAGTTTTTTTAATATATTTATTTTGCGAAGGTGGCGGCTGTGGCTCGACGCACTCATAAAATGGATTACGTTTTATTAAAGAAAAGTTAAAGAAATTACTTCCATATACAGTGTGCGGATTATTTATTATCACTTTAAAGAAATAAAAATGTGGAAGCGCATCATCATATTTAAGCTTTGGCTCAGATGAAGCTGCGACCCAAAAAAAGAAGCGTGCGCACCGAACCGTATCACACACGGTCACAGCTCGGCACTCCTCCTCCTCTCTCTCCCTGACTGATACTTGGACCAGCCAGCGCGCGCAACGTTAACATCTTTTTGCGTATACATGTTAATTGGGTAATTAAAACCGTTTAATGATACCTTTTACAATATTTGCATTATCAGAGGAAAACACACGCACACACACACATACGAAGCAGCCAGCAGCAACAGCGCTGACAGGCGAACACCGAAATAATTTTACGCGTCTTATCTCAATAAAATGTGTCATTAATTTGCTTATCCGCTTGAGTTCATTCAAATGCAGTGTACAAACATGCGGTAATTGCACGATTGCGCGAACTCGGACACGGCCGCACAGCCGGCGACCGGTGATTCTGTGTTGGCAGTGATAAGCTTGATGGTTTTGGTGCGAGAGGAGACTTCATGTTCATATACATTTAAAAAAAAATCCAACGACAACAACAAAACCACAGACAGACACATTTCTTGTAATATAAGACGCCCTGCCAAATATGGTGTTCAAATGCATCTTCAGTGCGATGTGATGCGTGCAACGGTCGGGCGGCGGCGGCGCGGCGCAGTTGCACCGTGTTATTCTGAGCTGATGCGCGGTATATTGGTAACATGATGATAATTTACTATCACCTTTTTATGAAGCTGTTTTCGAAAACTTGAGTGTGTACGTTGAGAGAATAAAATGCGGAGAATTTAATTAAATTCAGGTGCGTGCGATCATATATATATATATATATATATATATATATACTTTTATGCGTGCGTGTTTTTATGCGCAACTCTCCAGGGGCCGTGTGCTGCGATGCGCTGGTCGCGTCTGAGCTGCCGGCTGATGCCGTGCCGCAAAGTACGTGCAATATGCGTTTACCGTTATGACGATTTCGTGAGTGCCATCATACGATTGATATATGTCTGCGCGTTTGTGGCTTGTGTGGCTATACACACGCATTTATGCTGCTTATGCTGTTTTTACTTGAATAAAATGGAAATCGTTTTTTATCTTATTTTCCACGGAATTTGGCAGTGAAAATGTATTTATGTTTTTGTGACAAATACATATCGAAGAACTATTCTAATCAACTGTCAATAGACTGTTTTTCGTTTAACAGCCAACCGACGTTTGGCAAAATGCCCATCGACAGATATAATCGTCTGCTAATTGACTGTCCAATGAGTCTCCATTGAGAGTGCTTACTGTAGAACGTCTACCCGTCAATTTTCTATAGACTACTAATTTAATGTTGATCGAGTGCTCTTGCAATTTATATGAATCTATTGTCCACTGTAAGCTAATCGACTGATCTTCATTTGACTTCCAGCCGACTGTTGCACAATCTCGTCTACCAATTGACTTTTGATCAACTTTCCATCGACTTTTACTTAAATTTAGACTGACTGCAACAGTTGACTGCGGATCCACTGCCTATTATCTGCTCATTTAATCCAAAACGTATGTAGAATAACTGCTGATCAATCGACTTTACATAGAAAAATATATGACTTTTTCCTTAAATATACCAAACAGAATTTTGGACATATGTCTGGTAGGATTGGGTTTAAACTTAGTTTTAAGGTTCTTTTTTAGGAACCCTTCTTAAAAATATTTGGTCTCCTATAACAAACACATTTTAGAAAAAAAAATCAGGAAAACTACCTTATAAAGGTAGCTCCTAAACTAAATTTAATACCAATCCCACCAGCTGATCGGAATATTTAGGAAGGTAGTCCTATATTGTTAGGAATTGTTCTCCTCCTCCTCCACAAGACTTTTAAAATGAAGTTGTATTCCAATCCCACAAGCCAAATGCCAAAAATCCTGATGGTAATATTTATGGTGGAAGTCATATATTTTAGGAAGTGATCCTCTTCAAGACTCTTTAAATGAAATTTATTCCGAATCCTACTGAGTCCAAATCGGAAAATCGTATAATTTGTGATATTTTTTGTGATTAAGCGATATCATGTTTTGCGATATCATGTTAAATAACTTTTTGACGAAACAAAAAAAGTTGAGCTGTCAATTTCTTATTATTTACAGATAGCTATAAAGTAAAAATTATTTGATAGTAATCTGAAGCTATTTGGCGATATTTGCGGAGCAGCCAAAAGAGAGCCCTGAACTGTGACTTTGGATATAGCAGCAGATAACAAAACAAACAGTTGCAACTGTTAAACGCAATTACACGAACTGCTACTTGTTGGCAGCGTCAGTTGAGACAACTGTCGCCAACTGTTGACAACTGCAGAGATTACATGGCAACTGTCGCCAACTGTCATAAAAACAGCAATACCTGCTACTTTTAACAGGCAGTGTAATCGTAGCATTACAACGTATATTTGATTAGCTTAATAGTCTAGCACATCAACTCACAATTCACTGCTAATCGACTTCTCTTCGACTGGCTCTACAATCGGCTCGTTCACTCCCAGTTGACTGTCGATCTACTATAGTCATTGACACTTAATTGCACTGATCATTTATTTACTATCTCCCAATTTTTTTTTGTTTATTATCTCCCAATGCTGCGATTAATAAAGTGTCTCCGTTAATCACGAAAATGCTGTAACCATTATTTTTATCAGAAAAATCAAGATTGAGGACTCCGCATAAGTCTCGGGAAAAATATAGCTCAGCAAATTTCTATAGTGACATCATTTTGAGCGTGCCACGATTATTCATCTATTTATCGAGGCGTAAGCTACAGGTCGGTGGTTCAGAAGCTTTAACTTAACGGATTACTTCGAAATTGGCTCCATAGCATTCATTGATTTCAGGTGATTTAGGGCTATTACAAATCTCTTCGTGTCACTAAATAACCACCTGATAGTCACCACACTGATAGCCCAACCTATGCAGATGCGAGTTATGGAATCATTGATTCCATCCACTTTTACAAAGTAAAAAGGTTCACTTTGTAAATGTATTTATTGGTAAGATCGCAGAGTTTGTTAAGAGAACTAATGGTTCATTTCTGGTGGTCAAACGAATCTAGACAACGGGTCAAAATATAAAGGATACAATTAGAGGCTTACGTATACGGTATACTGGACTGTTCGTGGCAGTCTTATTTCGCATCATCATCATCAGAAGAATTCTTTTTAAAACTATAAGAAAACATGACTTTCAGTGGATAAATGACCGACACAAGTTTTAAGACTATCGCGTCCACCACGATTTTAATTGCTTCAATAAGCCTAGAACGGTTGACAAATTATTATCTGCTTTACGTGGCGGCGCGGCGATCGTCGCTGTGCGCGCACGTTAACACGACATGCGACGTGGTGTGTTGCGCATTGGTTACATTGCGCGTGTGTGTGTTTTGGTACGGTTTTATATGTTTGTGTAAGTGTAAGTGCATTCATGCATGCGGATATGTCATTAACATCCCATTTTGGTCCAGAATCCAGCGATGAAAAATCGCCTAAAATAGACATACAACTTTCTCGGTTACAAGCGCGCACGAGCACGCATGCGTCTTACTGCGACAAAATAGTATACGCAAAAAAATAAAAATTGTAAACGAGTACGATCGTTTCGTTTTGTCTCGTATCATTTCATTTCTATTTCAATCTCTAAATAATATAATGTTTTATGTTTTTGTGTGTGTGTGTGCGTCTCGTCTTGTGAGACTTTTATGTATGCACTATACAAACATATAATGCGTCTCGGGCATTCATTGAAATCGTAGTGATGTTTCGCATAACGCATAACTACATTACATAGATACATAAACGTATATAATATTATTCAGAAGCGGTCAATTGAATCAGACGATCAACCGACGGCAACGCTTGCACTTCGCGCGCGAGCTGTATAGTGCAACACAGAGATGCATATCGCTTCGATCGCATTGCGCGCGAGAACGCGCATTTTGTGTTGGCGATCCGGTGCGCATGTGATGTTTGTATTTATTATGGGTTATATAAGCAAAGCAAACTGAAAGTATTTTGATTTTAGTTGTAGATTTTCTGCGAAACGATCGAACGAACGATGATGATGATGATGTTGTACAGTGGATGTGATTGAGCACAAACAAGTCCAGTGGGTCTATATAATCTATATAAAGAGTACTATATGATGTCGCTGGGACTTGCGTCAATATATTCACTTTCCTTGGTAAAAGTATAAGATATGAATCAGTGAGTGGCCTAAAATACAAAATGAATTGTTATCCTTTTATACTTTCCGGAAAATCTCACTCGATTTACGGCATTCTGTATTGTCGATACTGCTGCATAATTTATTAAAAAAGGAAAAAGAAGGTTTTATTCAATAAAAAAGAGAAAAAACTTAAGGAAATATATATACAAAGAAAATTTTATTTAAGAAAAAGGAAAAAAAAAACATTAAAAATAAGAAAATGAGAAATATAGTTTTTTATATAAAAAATGTATTTGCTGTTTAGTTGATTTTCTTTATAAATCAGAATTATTTTTATCTTTGAAAATCCATTAAAAATAGTAGTTTGCGCTTGAATTACAAAATATTTTTCCCTAGAACCGTTTGTGTATCAAACGACCAGAAAGTATTTCTCTTTTTTAACTTTTGGAGGCGTTATAGTTTTTTTTAATTATTTTTATTTTTTATGGAAAGGTATAAAAATATGAATAAAATAAAATATAGGTTTGAACTAAAATGTTAGTAAGGGCTCTGATTTGATAAAACACTATGTTCCATTTTAATGCAAACACGGTTCAAAGGTTAAGGTGTTCTTGGTAAGAGCAATTAAATCTCGCAAGATTCCAGGCGAATTTCTTTTAACGAATTATCATTGTAATTTTAATTAACAATTTATCCAAAAAAAATCAAAATATCAAAAATATACCCAAGAAATCTATATTGGGACACACATAAATAAATTAGGTGCCCAAAATAAATAATGAAAGTTACAAAAAAAACATTTTAAAAACTGTGTCCAAATACATGCACAAATGCAAATGCAAGTAACAAAAAAAACTTTTTTTGTACACAATTTTTTTTTAAAAGCAAGTTTTATTTTTAGCTTTTTAATTATTTCATCACTAATTTCTATGCAATTTGTTGCTTTTTTGACTTTGAGGCCTCGCAGCGCCAACATAAATAATTCATCGAGTTTTTTTTCGAATATGTACTTTAAACGGGACATTGATGCCTTCAAATAATTATACAAACTCACCCAAAAATAAAATACGTATAGATGGCGTTAATGTTACCAGTTCGTTGACGAAATATAGCAAGAAAAATACATAGAGATATCTCAAAAAATATGTATATTTTCCCGTAGAATGGTCGCGTGTCTGGTGTGCGGTATCGTAAACCGGCCCTTATATCTCACACAGGGATGGAATAGGTATATATATTATCTGGTTAGATCGATTTGAGTTTCTATACCCGGTCTAAACGAATAATGATTTTATAATAATTCGATCCAGATACTACTTATATTATCAAATCTATAATTAATCCACAGTCAATATAAAATCGATTAATAACAAATAAAGACCAATGATGAGTTTTCAGAGTCAATCTCAATTTAGCTAGAGATATAAAACATATTCGAATAGATTTTGAGTTGACTTTAAATTTCAAACTCAATCTAATGTACTGAAAAAATGCAGTTCTGGGTCCCAAGAATAAGTATTATAAATTAGGCTTTCATGAGAAACAAACCATAGGGGCAACGTGAAGTTTCGTCAACAACTATTATTTGTGCACACCTTTTTTTGATAGAATCTAAAAAATGACAAATGGATCTTGCAAACTCGACAGAAAAAAACCAAAACATTCCACGCCAAAAAATCTATGCTTTTTGCTCAAGAAAATCCCTAACCGAAAACATATACAAACACAGCCGAATTGTGTATATTCTTTTAAATGATTGCTGAGTTAAGATAACAGATAATGCCATCACAAAAAAAATCTGTCTGTTCATTTGACTAATTAAGACATTCACAGATATATATACATATGTAAATTTGCCCTTTTCGGTAAAAAACCTATCGAGGCGCCATTCGCACACACAGGCACAGACAAATCATCGTGCAGAATTAAGCCAATACGTACTCTTTTTTAAAGATGATGCATTCTTAAGATTTATATACAATACATGCACATAAAAAATAAATAATCATATATCTCTGTGGCAGAAGCAGCAGACAAACACATACACACACAATGGAGAATAAAGGCGGGCTGGAAGATTTGTTTTCGAGTGTTTTGACCCGTTCGCTATTGTAAACGGCGACACGGCTAAACCGCTAAGTATTTTATGAGGTGTCCATAAACGGAGCGAATGAATCGGCAGATTCAGGTAGATGGATTTTCTATGTATTATGTACCATGTATATATAATTTGGTTTAATGGCCGTGAACTTAGACGCGCGTGTCTGTTTGTGTCAGTATGTGAGTACTTCACTAAGTACTATGTGCACTTGAGTGCGCTCATTGAGATTTATGTCTATTCATGAGCTATATGACATACACCAGGCTCATTATACTAGAGGCTCACCAGAGTGATATAGGATGATAGGGACCGACAAAGTGAGCATTTTAGAGGCGGTGCAATCATTTAGAGCTCCCAACAGTAATAATTATTCTATCTCTCGTGTGCGCGCGCATTTTAGATAAATTGCAGTGGAAACAATAAAAGCGGCTGCATTTTAGGAAGTGATCAATTGCGACACATCGCTCTCACATTAACACAGGCACACTCAGCACTTAAACGCGCTTATTTAAATACAGCCATATAGATAGTGTGTGTCAATTAACACCACATCCCGGTGTTCGTCGGCACTCCACGAGATACCCTATGGGAAAATTCACATGGCCGACAATTTATTCTAATATGTTCACTATATCTAGATACACTCATTGTCTGCACACGCTATATTATACAGACATGTATATATTGTATATATAAAACGCATATTATTCAAATTTGCAATACAAATAATGTTTATAATGGTACAATTTCTCACAGTTACGCAGAGTAACTACAGCACCAGCAGCAGCAACAACAACAATAACACATACGCGATTTGAGTAAAAAACGCTTGATTTATATGCAAGTTACTATATGCAATTGAATGCATTCAAATGCATTTATATTATTATTGCGTGTGTGAGTGTGTGTGTGCTGGTGAGTGTGCGTTTAGGTGGACTATAAGTTACACATTCGCTTGCGCACGACACAGCAAATTTCAGCGAAGAAAGTATTCCAACATATAAACAAACGCGAGTGCATATATGTGCAACATAATTATGTTTGCTGCCGCGGTGACCATCTGTGTGTACGCTGTATGTACGTACATGCCCACAAGTAATGCAATTGGTTGCGTATGTTGCACATTATTTTTGCTTAAATAGTTATTTTTTAATCCCATAAAATAATTGTTTCTTTTTTATATTCAATATTTTTTGTGAATATCCTTTTTTTTCAAACAGAGTTTAAATTTTAAATAAAACTGAATAAATAGTTTTCAGATTTTGTTTTTAATTTAATATTTTTGGTTTCTAAAAAACCTTTTTTGTAATTAAAATATACTAAAATATAATTAAACATACTTTATGTAGATTTATTTTTGAAAAACCTAAAAAAAAAATATTTAATAATTTAATTTGTGGATGTATAAAAAAACTCAATAAATGTTCAAAACACATATTTCATGTTAACATTTTTTCTTATTTTTTTAAATTTTTTTTATTATTATTTTAAATAAACCAATAAAAAACGTCATATTTTTTGAAAATTTATTGATAAAATATAAATAAAATATGTTTTCTGAGATTTATTGAATATTATTTCTTTAGATCCTGCATTCACTATATTTTTATTATTAAATAATTTAAAATATCATGACATTTTTTTGTTTGTAATAATTATTGAAATATTTTTAAAACCATTTTTGTTTGTGATATTTCTTTTCAATAATTATTATATATAAAAAATATAAATAAATAAAAAATATAAATAATGAAATGGTAATTTGATCTAGGATTCTCCTTGTTTATTGTTAAATTTATAAATTAATTTATAATAAATGCAAAAATCGAAACAACAAGGTACAAAAACGAAATTTTAAAATCCTTTTTTAATTACAAAATATTTAATAAGAAATATCAAAAAAAAGTATTTTAGCCGAAAATGTTTTTTTTTTGTGTAATTTTCATTTACACAAAAAGCCTTGGCTTCATAGTAATTTAAGTTTTTGAAAAAATGTTTGGGATATATCGTTTGGCGTTCTTTGAGAGATTTAAGAATGTAATAGAACATACTAATATATTTCCAATTAAAAAAAAAAAAAACAATCAAAAAGAAGGGGATTTTTCTAAATATTTCATTGAAATATTTTTGATATGTGGAAGTTGTTTTATAATAAAATAATTCTGTAATTTGTATTGCAGTTTAAAATAATTTATTTTTTGCAGTTTTTTTTAAATTTTATAAATTGAATATTATTAAATTAATTTGTTAAAAAAGGGTGCCTAGAAAAAATTACAATTATTAAATAAAATAAATATGTTTTTTCTTTAAGTTTTGTTTATTATTTTTGTGTGAAATTTGTTTTAAATTGTGATATTAATTTAGGTTATCAAAACGAGTTTTTTTTTGTATCAGAATGTTTTTATGTAAAAATGTTACACATATTTATTTTAATTTTTTTTTTCATACTTTTTTTTATTATCTCATGTTTATTGATTTTTTTGGTATTAATTTTGGCACACATAAGATTTGTCTAAATCGTTTTTAGCATTTTGTTTCGATTTAAAAACATTATACTTTGGGACATTTGTTTTTTTGGCAACATTCCCCTTTTTCAGATTTAATTGAGCTTATGAGAAAATTTACCAAAAAAGAGGAATCCCCTCCTCAAGCACCGCCACTGCTTATAGGCAAATCATCAAAAGTTAAATCACATTTCTTTTTATGCGTTATCGGTTAATGTATTTTTTTTTCTGCAATAACAATTTATAACATTACAAAAACCATGTAAACAATTGAGTCATTATCAATCATTTAGAATCAGTTCTGTGTAAAGTCCAGTTTACATGGCACTGTCGGACTCGAAAGAGTCATTGCAATTAGATTAATTTTTAATCAGACGTTTAAGCAATTTTCGTTGAGCTAGGTCTGTGATAGCATGTATAATATAGTACAATGAATTATTGCATTTATAGAATAAGTTACAAAAATTGTGAAATTGTTTTTTTTATACATTTCAGGTTTTTGAAAGTTTTTTTGTGGGCAATTTTTCTGTGCCACAAAAATCAACACAAATTTGAAAGTATTCACGGAATTATGACTAACGAAAAATCTTTCACAACAAGCATCATACATTATGAATCATTTGTCGATATTCCGTGCAACCCTTGGAATTTGCCTCCTACATGAATACAGTAATTTTTTAAATGTATTTAAATACAGCTGTTTTTATCTTAGCATTTTTTCTATTATCTTTTAATATTTATTTAGACATCTCTATAGATAATCTCCAAAGACATTGACATCTTTCAATTTAGA
>JAAAKO020006151.1:0-19731 GCA_010015015.2 Bolitophila cinerea | reverse complement strand
TTCCTTCAATTTTGTTTTGGTCAGAGCCCAATATCTCTCAACAGGCCGAAGCTCTGGACAATTTGGTGGGTTTGCTTTCTTTTGCACTATTTCGATGTTATTGTATTTGCACCATTTGAGGGACACTTTGCTGTTGTTGTAAGATGCTAGATCAGGCTAAAAGAAAGTAGAAATTCTAGGTTTTCTTATAAATGGCAGCAATCTTTTCTGGAGGCACTATTTAACATAATTTCACCGTTAATAGTGCCAGTTGCTACGTAACTCTGACTTTTTAGCCCACAACTGCAAATCGCTTGCCACACGAGATTTTTCTTGGGGAACTTTGACTTTAATTTGGTTTAAATTGTTTCTCGACTTTTCCTCATTCTTATGCGGTATAGTACTCCTGACTTTGCAATTGGAAGAATATTGACAATACATAAGTTTATCGTCCATAACACAGCAATCGAATTTTGAGGACAAATCTGACTTCAACTTTTTAGCTCGTCGCTGTGAAAAAAAAAACCTAGAATGTTTGTGGAATTCCTTTCATGTACTAACTGTACTTTGTAAGTCTTAAGGCCCGCAGCTGCTTTGATTTTGCGAACTAAATACTCGCTGCAAGCTGCTTCTTTGTTATTCGATTTTCTTAGACTTCTGTGTGCATACGAAACCTTTTTTATCTTTCAGAACCGATTTTCCTGGCATCGTTGAAGTTTCTACGAAATTCCCTTAGAACATTTGATACCGTTTTTTGTGAAACTTTTGCCTTGTTGGCAATGGTTTTCTGACTCCATCGCGATTTTTTTTAGAAAATCAAACTAATAATCGCGTCTTTTCACTTCCGATGTCATAACTCAAACAAAAGTTTACATAGCGGAAAAATTCTAACAGAAATTTATCAGAAATTCTTTGACGCAAAGCTTTCTGTATGATTCGTTTGTCAGTTTGGGAATTTTTTGTTTATACCATTTAGATTTTTTTATAATTCACACAAGCGTGCGCTTAACTTTTTGGTTTTGGAGCATTTTTTTTTCTCGGTGAGAACAGTTATATAAAGGTGTAAATTTTTTAATTTAGGAGCACATTCATTTTATTTAAGGTATACATCTTTTTAGGAGCACTTTTTTTAGGGTCCATATAGTTAGCGCGATAGGAAAATACGCGATGGGATTTAGCGAAAAATTAAATGCCCGTTTTCGACGTTTTTAAAAGGTTAATGAAATTATTTTATTATCCAGAAAAGCTTTTAGCACGAGCAAGCGCGTGCATAACCTTTGTGCTTTGCGATATGTCTTAATCGGTCTAAATGGTGCTTTGCGGAAAATTCTCTCGCGCTAACTTTTTTAGACCGATTTATTTTATGCCATAATATTTTATTGCAAAATATAATGGATTTTATATATATTTAGGAAGGATAACCATATTTCTTAAAAAATATGTTTTCTATCTGATTTTTCAGAATTTATTCATTTTAAAAGTTCATTTATTCGGATTTACACAAAACACACAACTCTATCATTATATGTACTATATTATATACACACAGAAACTTACATAATATATTATATCTCAAGTAACAAAGAAAACATTTACTTTAGTGGAATTCTTCCTGATGTACGCATATTAGCATACATTCAAATTTTGGTTCTCATGGTCACGAGAATGAGATGCTAATGTCTAAGCTAATAAATTAATCATTTGAAACGCACGTATTTTGTCTGCACAAAATTCATTTTCTACAAAGTACCAACATTCAAAGTGTTTTGAAAAAAAAAATATATATACATATATTTATATTGTGGAAAAAAACAGGAAACGTTTAAATTTTAAATATATCACAATTGTACATATATACATTTGTGAGTAAAATAATGTATTTACTCTATTATTGTGACTTTAAATCTGTGATCAATATTTGCTGTTTAACGGTATGAAATACACTCATCGAAATTAAGTAAAAATAAGTAAATTATTTGAATCACAAAAATGTGATGTCCAAAATACTTCCCTAACCATACCGTAATCAAGTGACCAGGAGGTATTAATTATATTTTGATGACGTGTATGGTGTACGCTTTTTGTTAAGTACTTATATATATAGTATGCTTTCGTTGTTTATCTTTAAAAAGAAGATAAGTAAACACATTAAAAACTCGAAAAGGGTCTGACCATTGACCAGGCATGTCTGTTTATCTTAAGTAAACTTAAAATTAGATATATTCACATGGATTTTTAAATTGTTCTCAAAATGTTATCATTAAAAAACCGTACATTAGATTTTTGTAATAAAATATTTACATTTTTTTCCTGACAAATATGTTAATAACATTCCTTGAACTCACATAAAAACGAACATGAGGTAGAAAACCTATATATAGAATTACAGACTTTGTATACATATTTTATATTGCATTTCACTGCAATGTCGACCCTGTAAAAATATAAAAACTTGAATATATAATGTTTTGCAAGATAAAGAATGCAATACAAATAACAACTTCTTGTTTTATTGATTCCCGCTATATTCATATAAAACGTATATATATACGCATAAGTAAGTACCATGACATTTACAAAAATAACGGTTGAGCGGTGGACGTGCAAGATCTCACGTTCTGATCTGATTTGTAAGTGCAATAAGAATTTTCTGTAATTATATCCATCTCGGGTAAGAACACGACACGTAGTTATAAAACCGAGTAGATATATAATATGCATGTATACTTAGATAATACTTCTAATGAGAATAACTGGATCAATTTTCAAAGCATTTAAAATAATATATTTTGCATTATTATAATTATAATCTAGACTAGAACAAATAAAAAGCTAAGAAATAAATATTTAATATATAGGTAACAGTTTGACTTACCATCATAGGAATTATTTCCTGCGTCCAACAGTCGCAACGTGAACGGTATGTGAACTCTGGTCATTTTTAAACGTGGCACCTGCATGTTCAGTGAGGCCATTCCAGACGCCCTAAGAGCCACATCTCCTTGAACGCGTAATATTATTGCAGCTCTATAAATAAAACAAATATAAATGACACTATGACATTTTAAAAACCATCTTGTTTAAACTATAATAATCATAAAGCATTCACTTTAGTCAAATCAAGTTAGTCATGTTTTTTTCGCACTATTTTCGAAATAGTGAAGACAATTACAAAGTTAATGTCCGGAGAAGATTGTGATTGTTAACAAATATACAAACTCTGAGGTAAAAGCCAAATACTCTCCAATTACAAACATCGTTGTAGAAAAAAGCTATTTTTTTATAAAAACGTATTCTGTTCAAATATCAGGCATTTTATTTTTTTTATAATTTAAGATAATGATCGTTATTTATTTAAAAAATATTAAGTACAAACTTAAACTAGTAATAATATATGTACTAGTTCGAATTATAATTCTATGTTATAATGTAGAAATTTGAAGTTATTCTATCAAGTACATATTTTTATATAAATTTAATGTAATTTTTTTTAGGATTTAAGTTTTTTTGGGTATATTATGTGTTTATAATGTATTTTTAAAACTTATTTTAAGGGCTTAAAACGATGTTTTAATGGATTATTTTAAGCGCTTTAATCATATTTTCAGGGCTTCTTTTTGGTTGCCCTACATATTACATATGTTTACACATTGCATATTTATACACATTGCACATTACATATTGTTTACGTTGTATACAGCATAATTTGAAAATTGCCCAAAAGGCTCTTGTCGATTTGTGTAAAAAAATATTGAATAAATTCAGCAGTGGTATAGTTCAAAACATATGACATCGTAACATACGAATCATGGATCTATGAATATGAGCCCATATAAATAATTAGTGGAAACCCAAAAATTCATTCCTTGGTAAATATTATTCATGCATTACACTTTTCATAAATGTCATAAATATCATAAATTGTAGTAATATGCCATGCATAAATTGTCATAAATATCATACTGTCATATTGAATTATGTAAAAATATCATAATTTGTAAATAGGCATTTAAAAATACATGATCATAGTAATTTTCTTAATTGTCCCTATGATTTTTTTCAGTTAAAAACGTTTTAATATATTTACTGTATCAACGGTACCTCACAGTGCTCCTCAAGGAATGATAGCTTCGATAAAAATGGATCCAAAAACTGCTTGGATATAGGATTGGAGATATCTCAAAAATGCTATTTTACATATACATTATACGTTATCACCTGCTTGCTATGACTACCTTGACTTATGTTATTTATAATAACATATACAGAGTCGTTTAGATGAGTTAACATGACATGCATTTTAAAATCATATTCCAATTCAATTTAATAAGAATCTATGGTATGTCTTTACGAACTTTTTGTTAGAAACGCACTTTGTTCATTGTCTTTAAAGCAAAAACGAAAGGCACTAAACAAAGAATTCCAATGCCTGCATAAATTTATTGATCCATTGGTTTATCAGACTTCTTTTATAGTTCATAAATTTACGGTTTCATAAGATTATCAGAATTCTTTAAAAGTTTTCGTCAGGTGTTTCTTTCAAATATTTTTTAATGATACTCTCTAGATATAACTCAACTTTTTGGCCAAAATAATAATATTTTACAAAAAAGGTGAAACATCCCACATTAAATGATTTCTAAATCATTTGTCCACTTCCGTTAAAAATCAGTTAATAAGTATGCGAGTGTTTATAAGGTTGTGCATTTAAACCCCTAAGAAAAAAAATACATAAAAATATTGAGCTTTTAATTAATCTTTTTAATATGTAGTGGCAAGACTTCCACTGGCGATTTGACTCGATCGCTTTACAGACTTATTCTTAACAATATTCTATTAAAATTTATGGCAGTTTTTAAATATTTTCTGATTATAAATGGAAAACAAACTGCAACATCATTGTACCCTTGTCGTTTGTCATTACTGTATTTTATCTAACGGACTAAGTATGTTTTTTTGGTAAAAATAATGGTCTGGGTATTAGTTATAGCATGCAGGCAAATCAATTACTATATTACTGTATTACGTTACATTACACAATGTAGGGAAAACATATTCTAAGATAACTCGAGAAATGGATCAGCTACGATTTCACGGAAAGTAGTTTTGGAATCTATAAATAGTCACCTACAAACCTATCCAAGCAGTTTTTGGATCCATTTTAATCGAACTATTACTGCTTGAGAAGCACTGTGACCTACGTTTTCCTTTTTCGTGGAAATTAAAGAACTTATGCAGCGCGTTAAACATTTCTGAAATATTCTTTAAGAAAATAAACTGGGCTGTGCTAACAATGATCGTAAGATAAATTTTGGTTGGGAATTTTGCCGAAGGGAGAGGTTTAAACATATAAAAGCTGATCTTTTTTAAATTTATTTCAAATTTTTGTTTAAATTTTAAATTTATACAAAGTAATTTTACCAATTTAATGAAATTTAGATACCAAGCTTACAACCATAAATGAAATGCACAAAGGTGACAGTTTGGACTTATACGTAATAGGCAACAATAATTATTCATAATTATTTACTACACAATTATTTTTTTATTATTTAAAAACAAATATATATTGTCTTTAATCCCATCAAAGAAAATTGTGGGTCAAGTCTAAACTTTCACCTTTATACCTATACAATATGATATGCAAAAACATTACCAAAAGATTTTTATGTTGTATTTTTTGTCATAATTATGACACTTTTTTTGCATACGACGCCGGATATTTCAAATAAGCTCTCTGCGGGGCGCATTTTTTTGTTTTATTAAAAACAACAGCAAAAGTACTTTTTAACAATATATCAATTTTTAAATATATTAAAGCAAAATAGTATTACGAATAAAATAAAAGTTGCTATTATAGACTGTTACTAACTAATATATTTTTAATTATTATTTTATTATTTTTTAAGGAAACGGAAAGCTCTAGCATCAAGGTCTTAAAAAAGGTAAGGATTTTCTCTTCTTTTAAATAATCCATTAACACACTCCCCAAAATCATTTAAAAGGATCTATTGTTAACTTAGTCCCCTTATTAGCCTTATTTGGTGCTCGACTCAGCACTTAAAGCCCACGAAGGTTATATACTAATTGAGAACAACGTAAAATCGGCTCTATTTTTAGGAATTTTGTAAATTACTACTTGAAGTAGATTTTTGGCATTAGATGACCATCTCGGTTTAGCAACATTGCAGCCTAAGCGCGCTCTGTTAGGTCTACAATTTACAAAGGTGTATAAAGTATAAACTATAAGCCGAAGCACACAATTTTATAATAGAGGTAAGACCTTTAGGATCTGGGTAAATAACTGTTCAGAGATGGTTTTTTTCTTCCTGGAGTATGGTCTTCAAATAACAAATATCATTGAATATATCATTGTCATTCTCAATACGCTTTAATTATTATTATTTTATGGTGCAATATATTGAGTATCTCTGTGTATCCCGAAAAGACAGAAACCTATCTAAAGAGTATGAGTGTATGCCATTCTTGTACATCCTACACGAGGACGAAAGAAGCGATTTGTTCTGTATTTGTTCTGATAGTCAAACGCCTGATATCTACTAAATCGGCACTCAACCTAAAGCGCCGTAACATCGGCTTATTTTGCGTTATTTTCACGGGTTACTTGCCGACTACTCTTAATTAGCTACCCTTTAGGCTCAGAGGGTCAGTGATACAACACTACCAGATTCTTTGTCAATCTAGGTTGTTGGTGACCGAGCAATTTTGTACAAGATGTAGTACAGAATCAGAATCCAGGGGCTGGTATAGTTTCTTATGGAGGTCAACCAACTGTAGATGTTTCAACGCATTACTTTCCCACTTGCCATGACGCCAACTCAGTGAATTTGGCCGGGTTCTCGCAAGTATAGGGTGTCCCAATAAGAGTGCACGATTTAAATTTGGCGCCATTTTTTCTGGGCAAGCGACAGCTGTCATCTTTGATTGTTCCGATTATTAAATATATACACAAAAAGAACAACGCGTTAGAAACCGCTCGAGAAACTTCGCGTAATTTTCGGTCGTGAAACTTCACCAAATGTGTCAACAATTTCATTTGAACGGGTTCGTTAACAAACAAAATTTTCGAATTTGGGGCTTAGAAAACCCGCACGTGATCCATGAGAGACAAATGCACCCCCAACGAGCCACTGTCTGGTGTGGATTTTGGGCGGGCGGTGTGATTGGTCCGTTTTTTTTAAAATAAGGTTGCCAGCCTGTGACTGTCAACGGCTTGCGTTACCGAAACATGATAACGGAGTTCATGTGGCCCCAATTGCAAGGACTGACCTCGACGACATGTGGTTCCAGCAGGACGGCGCGATCTGCCACACCACGCATGCAACAATCCATTTATTGGAGGAACAATTTTCGGACCGAATCATCTCCCGAAATTCCGATGTCAGCTGGCCACTGAGATCTTGCGATTTAACATTAGACAATGTGATTGCAATACCTAATAATCAATTAATTGGTCAAACTACAGGAATTTTTGTAATTTATTAATTATTTATAAAACTCAATTATTTTTAAATTAAGTTTAAAAAAATAAACTTAGATGCAAAAATAAAAAATAAACCATACCAACTTATATAAAATGTACTGTGTCATTCCTTTTTTAACAATTTCACTAAAAAAGCGCAATAACTTGATTTTTCTGACATTTTTCTCTTGGTAAAAAAAACATTTCATCAAGAAAAATTTCATTTAAAAAATGATTTTAACAAAATGATTTTCGATGAAAGGCTTAGCTACAAAATGTTTTTTGGTGGGGTGACTTTTGAGGCAAACACAAATGAGGCATACATTTAAATATTTTGACATCATAGTATTTTTTATATTTTTTAAAATTTACTAATGTTTTGGTTTTTGCTACTTTTGTTTATACTTTGATAAATTAATTTTTGCCGATTCGCGCTGTTTTTACTACAAAAAATAATCATCATAGTAATTTTAATGCATTGTACATAAAATTAAAAAGCCGCATTTGTTCGGACGAATGCGGCACTTTTATTTCATAATTATATGCGCATAATATAAAAGTGCCAAAACTGTCATGTGCCGTATATGTCATTTACTCGCATCTGGAAAAATAGCCGTGCATTTGTCTTTATACCTACCCCTAAAAGTTCAGTTTTTCGACAAAATATCGTAGAATCTCTTCTCATGGTTTTATAATAATTTAAGGCATTATAACTGTGTTTTCGCGACTATAATATATATTGCTGAGGTAAAATTACATTTGCTAAGTACTTCCATTTCCATTTTCCATTTTTATTCATATCTCCTATATATATTTATTCAATATGTATTTCCAGATGTAACTCATTTGGGATGGATGGGATAGAGAATGGTTAATTTTATAAAAACAAAAACCGTCCTACGCGTATATAAAGTTTGAGATGTAGTTGTGAAATAAGAAATATTCTATACATACGTATAATATTAAACTGGTTAAAATCAAAGAAGAGTTTGTTGTTGTTTTTTTGTTTTCAAAGAATTTGAGAAGGCGTAGAAAAACAAAGAGTTCCAGTTCCAGCACATCGGGAAATTACTACACTTCAGGCCTTACACATCATTTAGTATGAAAAATTGCTTGTTTTGATATTCGTTGGATTCATAGACGACAAAACCTTTTCACGGTCGCATCGATTTTGTTGCGTAGATCAGTTGATAATGCGTGTGCGTGTGTGCATGCAGAGAACGGTCAAGGTCACCGAAAACTTGTTTTAGTGTTTATGGTTACGAAAACCAAAAGCATTACAAACTGACAAATGAATTGTTGCCAGTTGTTTTTTCATGTATGTTTGTATGTGTTTCCTTCATCTGTAACGTTTAAAAAGCTTCTTCCGTTTAACTTTTTATAAAAAAGTATGCGCATGTTGCAATGTTCTTGTATCTACAATGAAAAATACCTTCTGTAGTTTTCTCATCATTGCTCTAGGATTATTTATATTTTCAAGACCAGGATATGTTGTAAGGCATTTAATATTTAAATGTATGTATTTTTATATTGGTTTTAATATAAATTCATATTAAAAAAATAAAAAATACTGTTTAATATTAGGTTAAAATAAATCGTCCATCAAAAAATGAATTGTAAATCACCAAAACATATTTCAAAACTTACTAAAAAAAGTGCACCTCAAAAATGTTCCTCTTTAAAAACATGCTAGAAAAAAATTGACAGTCAGAAAATAAATTTTGCTCGTGGTTGTTCTTATAACAATATAAACGAAAATATATGCTTTTGCGCCAAAAAAGTGCATATAAAAAATGCATAAAAAAGTGGTCAGAAATTATAATAAGCTCCAATTTAATTAAATGGAAGTACATGCGTGAATTCGGTCCTTTTTCGGCCAGCAGAGTAAGTTTTATTTTTGTTAGGTAGATTTTCAATTATTTCGTGAAGGAAATGTTTTTTATATACATTTTACGAACTACTTTTAATCCAGGTTATATACTATACTATAATATACTAGGGTAGACCGGGGCCGAATGTGACACTCTGATTTTCGGAATTTTTATAAAACGGATTTGAAAAGAACCTTTGGCAACATTGTCACTAAAGACTGTAGCTGTAGTGCTGTAGCTCGCATCAGTACTAAGGAATGATATCGAATGGGACAACAACCGCTGCCGAATGGGGCGCCCAGTTTAAGATTAAAATAGTTGTATTTTGCTGAAGTGTGCAGATCGTACAAAGTATGCAGATTTTAAAATGCCTGCATCTAATTCTTTGATCCGATTTCATACTTTGATCTTTGAACCTTTTTCACGCTGCTCGGATTTTTAATCCATCTTGTTGAACTGCTGCTTTTTTATGGTTTAAATAAATAATATAATAAAATAATAAAATTAAAAATATTTTAGTCACCCCGAAACATAGTTGTTGAAAATGCCAAGTGAAAATTTCCCTTTTTTATTGTTTTTTTATAATTACGTTCTGTTTTTAAAAATCATGCAGCTATGGTAGCAAAATCTTGTAAGCGACAGCTTGGCATAGTTTTATAAATCTACTTTACCGACGGCGACCGATTTAAAATAAACGTTTGGAAAATATGATTTTTATAAATATTTAAAGTTGTCCCATTTGGCTCAGTCTACCCTATAAAGTATTAACTATAAATCGATGAATAAGAAATTTAATTTTACACAGAGCAAATACAAGTTTTTTTCTTTGAAATATTACATATTTACGAATTACGAATTTAAATATTTAAACCAAAAATATATTTCGTACCTCAAAAGGAAAAGTTACCTTTACTAATTTTATTATATAATTTTATTTTATTATATAAATTTGTAAGCGTAACATTTTTAGCAGATATTTTAATTGGAAAACCATGGATGATTAATATGTCGGCAAAAATATATTTATATGCAACATAAATTATTATAGTTTTAAATATTTTTTTGTTATATGAGATTCGAAAAATCAGAATTGTTTTCAAATTATTGTTGGTATTTTTTAGCGATATGTTTTTTTGTAAAACGCGATCGAACCCAGAGCACGTTATTTCATAATGCACTGGACGCAAGCAACCATTTATTGGTCAGATTATCGTTATTGTGTTTATTTGCATGAAAAAATCACAACACATCGCCGAATTTATCATCATTTATGTTGCGTTTATAGTATATAATTATAATATACATATATATATATCTCTATACATCGTTTAAAGTCATATTTGTCAGATATATATTTTTGAAATTTGTGATATTTTAAAAGATTTTCCGTATTTTTAATATTTCTAAAATATACTAGAATTCTCCACATGGAGTTCAAAAAGGGTGCATAGATGCAAATAACAATTATCTACTTTGAAATTGGTGGTTCATAATATATATAATATAATATATAATATATAGCATAAAAAAGAATAAAAAATAAATAAATATATAATTTATAATTATTAGAGATTATATAAAATTATATATAAAATTGATGACACCAAATAATAGAAAATCTACCACAAAAAAAAATTGGTCACCTAAAAATAAATAAATGGCTCCTAATTAAAAAATGTGCACCTTCCAAGTGCTTTTTTAAGAGCACATTTTTTAGAGCGATTTATTTTATGCCTATATTTATTATTTATTTTTATATAAATAAGGTATTTAAAAGTTTTAAAAATTACAAGTATCAAAGAAAGATATTTAATACTAATTTGAAATGAAAGTTTTCACATCATTGTATCAAATTCACAAGATTTTCTGTAACTTCAGTGCCAATTTCGACCCATTCCCTGTTTTATGCGATTTTCGGATTTAGTTTATTTGCAAATACTTTTTTCTACTTCTCTGCTCAACTTCTTCCCATACGTGTTTTATATGGTGTATAAATCTGGAGATACTGTATAAGAAAGAGTATTATATTATATTTCTGAATGTTATGGATCTTTTTTTATGGAACTACAATTTTTATTTTGCTTTATATAATAATATAAATATATTGGTCCAATATTGTCTACAGAAACTATAGGTTTCCAGACTACAAATAAAGCCTCACACAAATACCGCCGCAATATAAACTTAGATCGACCTGGTTCAAATCATTATCATTTGATATTAAATTTAAAATTAAAATTATGCCATCGAAGACATTTTTTTGATTGTAATTTGCATATAATTCAGATTTTCTGTTTTTTAAACTGATCGTTCTACTTCTCATTTAACGTAATAGTATAGTATAAATATACAACAATTTCCCAAGTTGTTGTTAAAATATAAAATTCATTGCTACTGTATTATTCTTCAATTTCGCTTTTTCCTGATTTAATTTAAAGGTATTATCAAAAAATATATTAAACGACATTTCATCAGAATATTCAAAAGGTATGAGAACTTTAAAAAATATCTAATTTTTACTTTTTCAAGATTTAGTTTTAAATTAAATAAAATAATTTAGAGATTATCCTACTATTTTGTTTCTTTCTTCTAATATAATATATTTTGAACCTAAATTACCAAAAAATATAAAGCACTAATATTTTTCTTTCGGAGCCTATCTTTTTAGTACTACATAACACTAAAAATTAAAGTAGTCCCAAAATATTCTCTCAAATAAAATAATTGCTTAATATATAACAAAATTAATAAATATTAGCTAATTACTAAATATATGTGCATTTAAAAAAAAGTAATACTCACTTTACAAACAGCATTATCATGGCTGCAAAAAACAGTAGAATTGCAACAGCCTGTATTAAATTGGTTATGTCCAATGGCACGGACACCACCGAATTGATGAAGTTCATGTTGATGTTGATTTTTTTGGAATTTCACTTATGCAAGTTATTTGAACAAAATATGCCGTGTCAGCTCTACCATCAGCTGAGCAAATTCAAAAAACACTTCGCGAAGCACAGTCTTAAATTCACAACAAAAAACATACATACGAATCAAAATCAATAAACAAAACTACTCATGAGTCCTGACAGAGTGACTCTAATGAAGTCATAGAACACAGATATATAAATATAAATTTATATATTATAAGCAAACAAACAATTTCAGGTGTGAATATTTAAATGTCGTTATTCATGATTACGAAGGTAAAACATATAGGTGGCTTGCACGCAGATTAAAGAGAAGTAAAATATTATACCATTAAATAAATAGCTTAAGTCATTTAAAATATTATATATATATGATCAAATCTTTTTAATTGTATAAAGCCTAAGAGTGGTCAGTTTTAATGAGTTATAAATAAGGTGAACTAATTATTATAATAATATAGTATATAATTTATTTTTGTATATCATATATGATCTCAAATCGACGTAATAATCTACACAAGAGTAAAAAATAAACAATGCACACACAAACAAATCTCTTTCACGTGGTTACAGTTCAACTCACTTAATCACATAATATTAGTTACATATTTAACCGTAACGAAAAAGCCCAACTGCAGTTTGCGAAACTTTTTATGGCTTCAGTATTTGTAAATCCGAAAATCTGTTAAAACACACTTTCAATTCTATAAGTTTGTGTGAACTAATCGAGGAACCAATTCCAAACTATACGATTATTAACGCGATTTTATCAACCTCAGAAATATACTCCGTACCGCGATTGCGCCGGACTGATCTTCTGAGCGTTCAACGAATAACTGAACTGACGCTCCACGCTCGGCCCGTTCAAGTTCTGTTTTTTGCAACTACTATAATTATTATTCTCTCAACGTTTTTTTTACGCTGGGCTATGCCTGTGCTAGCTGTGTTTTTATATATGTGTGTGTAAGTGTATGTATATGTGTATGTGCTTTGCGTGTGAGTGAATGTAAACATTTACCGTGAGTGAATATGTTTGTATTTGTATAGGTATTTTATATTGTATTTATATACAGAAAACTCGCATAACACATTGTATGCATTGTTTTACAAAGCGCATTGAATATAAATCATCCCAGTGAACACAGTTTTGCTATTTTGATTTGGATGTTTTTGAAAGCTGAGCACCGAATTGTCCGTCTCGCTAAAAACTCTCAAATAAAAATAATCTTACAAATAATATTTTCTGTAATTTTTTTTTAGAGAAAGCAAAAAACCCATCGTTTCAAAGTAATGAATGTATGTATTTATGAGAAATATCGTAAATCATACATATAAAAATACTTTTTTTTACTATCCTAAATAATTCTTGGAGTAGATTATAAACTTTAAAAAAATGCAGAAGATGTTTGAGTAGCCTTAAAACCTAAGGGGTCAAAGTTAATAATTTAAATATTTTTTAAAAATGTTTAATGCTTATAATGTAATTTTTTTTTAAATTTGTTTTAATAATTTAATAATTTATTTTATTATAACAATGCTGAAAGAATGTTTCGGAAGGGTCACCCTTTTTACAAATACCCTAAGCCGAATTTAAATCTTCTGTGTTTAAATAAAAAAAAAAAACTATACTAAACAAGAAAGAAACTTCAGAGACACAAAACTGGCTAATGGACATCTCGCTAAAAATAATATATTTGCATTTCAATAATTATAAAACATATTTTAAGTCTTTTTATATGATCTACGCTGGTACAGAAGCCTAAAACTAAAAAGAGTTATGTTTTAATCATTTATATTTATACTTTACAAATTCAGAGATAACTATTAAATTATTTTTAATTTATTTAGGAATAGGCTAACTATAAAGTGTGCCTAAAAAAATATCGGCACAGAAATTAATGTGCCTAAAATAAATTTAAAAAAAAAATTATGACCAAACAAACGAACCCAAATAAAAAAATTATGCATTCTCTACAAAAAAAATCATTATGATTATAAGAATGTACTCTGGCAAAAATTATTGTGCTCTTCCATAAAATTGTTATCTTATATTTTATAATAAATGTTTGCATTAGGTTTTTTATCTATATAAATATTTAATGAATTTGCTAAAATTCATTGAATATTTATATAGATAAAAAACCTTCAAAATATATATTATTATTTAAGGAAAGGTATTACAGTAATCTAAATTTAAGAACTTTTTTATCAAATAAGTTTCTTTGATTTATAATATAATTTTCTTTTAATTATTCCTTAATTATAAATATTCTTTTATTGGTGGAAGGAAATTTAAAACAGTGTACAATCTTTATTTAAAAAACATAAATTTCGGAGATGTGTCAATTTTAACGTATGCGAGTTGAAATATTCATAAATTATCAATAATTGCATTTAATTTGATTTTACCTTTTAATTAAAAATTAAAATTAAATAAAACAAAATAAGAATTTAGGCACCAAGTTAAAGTCAAAGCAATAAGAAAAAATGTGTTTAACAAAAAAAAATAAACAATGCAATAAACTTAAATCAAAAAAAATTGTCCACTGACAAAATGAATTTAAACTCCTACCACAATTGATAATATTAATAGTGCGATGCAAAATATATAAAAGAGGCAAATGTGCCGGCTCATCGACATGGTATATTAAGAGAGAATAATAACACATACAAAAATATTCACACACACACACACTCACAGCGCACATCTGAGGCTGAGCTGTGTGACCACAGAGCGTGCAGTTCAATGTTGGCTTAATGCTCTATTTAAATAGATTCCGTCGGACAGAATAATCCAAACGCGTTTACAGACGATGTAAGAAAACTATGGTTGTATTGTGTACACCTTGGAGTTGCTAGCTAGTCTATAGACCGCATTGGTCTGTTGGTTAATCTGCAGAGCAACGTACTTAACATACAGTGGAAACGCTTTGACTGTGTGCGCAAGCGAAATGCGCATGAGCGCACCAATATTACGTACGACGCGACCGACTCGACGCCGACGTTCGTTGGTTTGTGTAGAATCAAGGCTACGTACTGGTATCTGGTATATATGAGCTTTGTGTTCAGCACACGGTTAATAACACTTTCGTTTTTACAGCAATGATTTGCGAACAAAAACTCCATACAAACATACACTCGCAGTTGGTTTTGGTTTAGTTTATATACAACAAAAAGTAAAGAATATATATAAATAATATATAATATAGTACATATAAATACAGAAGATATTTCTCAATGTTAGCAGTCATTCTGTCGCTTTCGTAATATGTGCCTATAACCGTTATAATATAACTTAACATTTAATAATTGCAAACTTGAAATTATTGAGTTCACTGCATTATGCATTATAGTAAACTATAAAAAATTGATATTATGCGAATAGTTGGCATATCAACACAAATATACCATAGAAATAATACAACCAATATTATCTCTAGAATAGGTGCCGATTTAGGGAAAATCTTCTTTTTTATTATACTACAATTATTATGTATTACCTAGTAATTATATTAAAAACAAAAAACAAATGTGTTTATAAGTAATATTATAACGGGGCAAAAAATGCCTTAATAAAATAATAATTAATAAAAAGTTGATACAAAAACAAATTAGTGTACGTGCACATTTTTGTATTTAGCTGAGTTTTTATTTTTAATAATATTTAGCCCTATTCAGTAGACGAAATTAAAAAAATGTTTGACGTTTTCAACCAGTTGAAAATGTTTTGGTTTAGTTGGTAGAACCAACTAAGATAGTAGGAGCTCGAGCAGTTTCGGTACAAGAGATTTTAAAATCCGTGATTTTGTATCGATCCACAAAACACTTACTATATGCTTTCAGTTGCTAGCATTGAAATTAGTAGGTCTGCGAAAACATTTTATTCTGAATTTATTTTAGCCAAGCACCTACTACGCAAAAATGTTTTCCTATCAAAATATTTAAATTTCGCGTACGTAATAGGGCTGATTGTTATCTTTATTATTAGCATAATATAACAGACAAAAATACAAACTCTAAGATATGTCCTTCGTTTTGCTATCACGAGCTGCAAAAATACATGTATTTTATTACAACAACGTTGTTCGATATAATCAGCAGGCTCAGTTTTGTAGCTTGATGCTGTCTGTATACTAACTTTTTATCGTATTCATAAAACGCTACTTGTGGTAGGATTATGTATATGTTAACCGTGCTCTGAGATACAGGGTTTTAGGTTAAATGTGTTTGGTTTGGTACATAGCAACAAACACTAACTCATTACTTTCGAAATAAGAAATATAGAAAAACCCTAATAGACTTGTTTAATAGGTAATAGATCAACCATTATTTCAACAAAACATGAGTATGAGTAAAGTCAGAATTATATTTATTATTTTAAGTTAAAAAAACATATATATTTTTTTTAAAATGTTACATTTAAAAAATAAGGATTCGTCATAATTGTTCCTACAAATTCACTGAACTAAATTTGTCTTTAAGACGTACAGGAACATTGAACTAGAGATTATCATAACATAGATAATTTAGGTTTTTATGTTTTTTTACATAGTTTTAATTACAAGCTACGTTGGATATATAAGCCAAGAAACCGCTTATATCATTATAAATTAGTGAAAATGGTTAAAACTAAATTCATGTTTCTCCAACCGATTGTAAAAAGTGCTGTTTAGGATTTCGGATCTTAGAACCTACCCAAGCCTAAATATAAAAACATGTTTAAGAGAGTATTGTATAAAAAAAAAAATTGGAGCGGTACGTAATTTAAGATAAAGATGTTTGGTATCAAATAAAAGGTATTTAAAATATCTTTGATTTAAAAAAAATGTGAAGAAGTGGTTAGGTTCTGCAGGATATATACTAAAAAAATCATATTTTATACTATGTAATATAGAGGGAGAGGGCAGGTCTAGATTGTTTGATTTTATGTCAACATTTTATAAATTATAGATTTATAAATTTAAAATACCTTAAGTTTGATACCAAACACCCTTATCTTAAATTACATAACGCTCCAAAATACTGCATTCCTCTTTTTTTAAAAACTTTGAACCTTAATAATCTTGAATTTTAAAGAATCAGAATCTTTACCACAATGTAATTAAGGGTAATCAAGGCAAGTATTTTTCCCTTTCTAATACTCAATTTCAATTACACATCATTATTTCAAATAATTTGCATGTATAACAAAACGCAAAATACTTATAATTATATTAATTATTTTGCACATATATTAACAACACGCGCAATTTATATGTTGCACATATTCTTGCTCGATTTCTGTTAGTTTTTGATTGCACCTAGTGACACTTTCAAGGTCTAACTTCAAACACGCGGTAATTTACTTTTATCGACGGAACGTTATGCACATTTTTACTATTTTTGCGTATGAATTGTTAAATTACTTGATTACGATTCGTATGATTCAGCAAATACATTTTCTTCACCTATTAAATGATATTTTGTTGTTCTTCACTTTGACTCACGCACAACGACTACGACACAAAAATAATTTTAAAATTAACTGCATTTTTGCCACAAATTGAAAGCAATTTTTAAAATAATTTTATTATGTGTTTGTGTTTATAGAGATTAGCAGTAAACATTTCACAACTTCACACAAGCCACAATTTATTTGTTTGTTTTGATTATTTATACACCACATCACAAATGTCAGTTTCAATTTTTCAGAATGGGTCACAATAAACTTTGTATGTCGGTAATGTAGACTATGTATATAGTCAGTTGAGAAAATCACATTATTTATAATATTAAATACGAGTGTATAACAAAGAAAGACATAATTGTAAGGATGGTGTAAAAAGAATCTTAGTACATATATTAATATGTATTAATTATATATACATATATATATATATATATAACATTTGTTTACTTAATTACACTTATATGTAAAAAGGCATCCAATTTAGCTTACTCCATATAATTCAACATTGTCCACCAAATAATTAAAAATCTACAACCAAAAAAAAATGTTTGTTCACCTAAAAATTCTAAAATGTGCTCCTAATTATATAAAAATGTGCACCTACCAAGTGTGCACCCAAACAAAAACAATATGCACGCAAGCGTGAGCTTAACAAAAGAACAAAAGCTATTTTATTTTGTCAGATTATACTTACTGGTAGGTCATTTATGTTTTTGAGACACATTCATTTTATTTTAGGTGCACAATATATTTTAGGAGCACATATTATTTTTTTGAGAGCGATTTATTTTATGCCATTAAAAAATAAATATTATAGATTTTTTAATTTTTTTTTAATTTTTTTTTTAATTTTTATCTTGATGGGGTAGAAAACCACCTCAGTCACGCAAAATAAAATATTTTAAAGTTAGGAAATATATAATAATTTAATGTCTTAGGATTATTAAAATAATACCCTTCGTTTCGTCATTTTCTTATATGAGTAATGTCTTTCACATTATTTAGTTTTGTTCAGCACTACAACAAGTCTTACAAAAACTCATAATAAGATATTTGGATTATTATCTGTATTATTTCAATATTAAATTGTTTTATTTGTATTGAATGTTTGTATTTATGTATTTATGTATTATATTGTACAAAAAAAAATAATAAAATAAAAATTAATTAACAGTTGGCTAATGCCGTTGACGACATAATAAAAAAAAACTGATTATACAGAATACCTTATTCTTTGGTATAAGCTGAATTTTGGGATAGCTACATAATGTGGAAAAGTCTACAAAAGTGAAAACGGATCATCCTTATCGTCATATAACTGCACTCTGGCATAATATGGAGTTCCCCTTTAAGACCCGAGTTATAGGCCTTTCAAATATCAATAAGTCCTTTTTCTAAGAACAACCAATTTTATCTGAAGACGTTGGTACATATAGGAGGGTATCGTTTTTTGCAGCTTTCCAAGACATCTCATCATAGTTTTTAATTAAAGAGTCCGATGTTTTTTTGTTATATATACAAAGTAATGGTCCTTATATTAAAAACAATTTTATATATTTTTTTTTCCTTCAAAATTTAGTATTCTTTTAGGATGTTTTATATATATATATATATATATTTAAAAAAATCAAAATTGAATAAAAGTTGAATTTTGTAAAACATAATTTTGAAGCGATCCCAATATAATTCAAAGAATACCTGTAAAAATTGGTCCATCCGCAGCGTACTGTTAGTTACGTCCGGAGAACTTACTTATAAGTTCTGATGAAAATCTGGCCTTCTGCACCCTGATTCTCTAAGAACACCAAGACTTTGTGATAATGTGATAATAATAAATAGTTGATAATATTTTCACAAGCACTTTATCATGACTTTTTTTATCAAAATGGAATTCTCTAACACATTTCACGCGACACGATAAAATCTAGTACATATGATAATGGCTTAGTTTATTTTTTTCTCACAGAGGCGCTGCGCGCGTTTTTCTTAAATCACAATGGGCTAATGTTGAAGGTTGGT